>OU342742.1:428228994-428486856 GCA_910589775.1 Avena eriantha | reverse complement strand
AAACATGCAATGACTCTAGTGGTTGATCCATGTGTGGTTTCTAGAAAGAACACACATGCAATGACTCTGGTTGATCCATATGTGGTCTGTGGAAAGAACACACATGCAATGACCACTAGTGGATCCATGTGTGGTTTGCAAAAGAACACACATGCAATGACTCTAGAGCTGGTTTGTGGTTTTAGTATAAGTACAAACATGCAATGACTCTAGTGGTTGATCCATGTGTGGTTTGTGGAAATAACACACATGCAATGACTTTGGTTATCCATATGTGGTTTGTGGAAAGAACACACATGCAATGACCACTGGTGGATCCATGTGTGGTTTGTTGAAAAGAACACACATGCAATGACTCTAGTACTGGTTGGTGGTTTTAGTATAAGAACACACATGCAATGACTCTAGTACTGGTTTGTGGTTTTAGTATAAGAACACACATGCAATGACTCTAGTGGTTGATCCATGTGTGGTTTGTGGAATAACACACATGCAATGACTCTAGTGGGTTGATCCATGTGTGGTTTGTGGAAAGAACACACATGCAATGACCACTGGTGGATCCATGTTGGTTTTAGTATAAGAACACACAAGCAATGACTCTAGTGGTTGATCCATGTTTGTTTGTGGAAATAACACACATGCAATGACTCTTGTGGTTGATCCATGTGTGGTTTGTGAAAAGAACACACATGCAATGACTCTGGTGTTGGTTTTAGTATAAGAACACACATGCACTGACTCTAGTGGTTGATCCATGTGTGGTTTGTGGAAATAACACATATGCAATGTCCCTAGTGGTTGATCCATGTGTGGTTTGTGGAAATAACACACATGCAATGACTCTAGTGGGTCCACATGTGTGGTTTGTGGAAAGAACATACATGCAATGACTCTGGTTGATCCATATGTGGTTTGTGGAAAGAACACACATGCAATGACTCTAGTGGTGGATCTATATGTGGTTTGTGGAAAAGAACACACATGCAATGACTCTAGTGCTGGTTGTGGTTTAAGTATAACAACAAACATGCAATGACTCTAATAGTTTATCCATGTGTGGTTTGTGGAAAGAACACACATGAAATGACTAGTAGTTGATCCATATGTGGTTTGTGGAAAGAAAACACATGCAATGACCACTGGTGGAACCATGTGTGGTTGTGGAAAAGAACACACATTCAATGACTCTAGTGTTAGTTTGTGGTTTTATTATAAGAACAAACATGCAATGACTCTAGTGGTTGATCCATGTGTGGTTTGTGGAAAGAACACACATGCAATGACTAGTGGTTGATCCATATGTGGTTTGTGGAAAGAACACACATGCAATGACCACTGGTGGATCCATGTGTGGTTTGTGGAAAGGAACAGACATGTAATGACTCTAGTGCTAGTTTGTGATTTTAGTATAAGAACGAACATGCAATGACTCTAGTGGTTGATCCATGTGTGGTTTGTGGAAAGAACACACATGCAATGACTCTAGTGGTTGATCCATGTGTTGTTTGTGGAAAGAACACACATGCAATGACCACTGGTGGATCCATGTGTGGTTTGTGGAAAAGAACACACATGCAATGACTCTAGTGGTTGATCCATGTTTGTTTGTCGAAATAACACACATGCAATGACTCTAGTTGTTGATCCATGTGTGGTTTGTGAAAAGAACACACATGCAATGACTCTATTGTTGGTTTTAGTATAAGAACACACATGCAATGACTCTAGTGGTTGATCCATGTGTGGTTTGTGGAAATAACACAGATGCAATGACTCTAGTGGTTGATCCATGCGTGGTTTGTGGAAATAACACACATGCAATGACTCTAGTACTGGTTTGTGGTTTTAGTATAAGAGCACACATGCAATGACTCTAGTGGCTGATCCATGTTTGTTTGTGGTTTTAGTATAAGAACAAACATCCTCTCTCTCTCTCTCTTAGAAGCCCAAACCTGTGTCCACTCTGTCTGGTACGCCCTGATTGGTTGTCACAGCTGTCACGCGGATCGTGCGCACCAACCGTTGATCCTGTGTGATCCAACGAGGCTCGTTGCCCACGTCGTGCCCTTCACAAGACAACGCGAGACAGCACAGACATCTCCCTCAACGAGACTTCCACAAGAAGGAACACGATGCCATCCATGGAAAAAGTGGTCGAGTGGTCATGTCATGTTTAATCTAACCTGCAAAGGCTACAAGTATACTACACGGCAACTGGTCATCCACGGACCACCGGCTATACCATTTTTACTACGCAGCGCGCCTGCCCTCTCACTTCCGTCAGGCCCCCACCACACGAACCTTCCACGCGGCAGACGCAGCCGGAAGAGATGTCAACCGGGGCTCTTGAGGAGGCCTAAACGTCCCCGCATTAAAAAATCCAGCCTATCGGGTCCTCCATTCGCACTCATCCACTACTCTCTCTCTTCCCTATCCAGCAAAACACCACAATCCTGAACGTACTTGCATGAACCTTCTCGATGAAACTAGTGTGTGGGGGTGAGTGTCCGGGCATCGCCGCCGGGGTGGTGCTTCACGGGGCAGATCTGGAGGAGCATCACGCAGCACAGGCCGAGGAGGACGTGCAGTTCAACCCCTTCGGAGGTGCCGATGAGGGCGTGGAGTTCGACGAACACGCTCCGCTCGTGTACCCGGAGGTACATCTATTTCTACATGTTTCATATTTTCTACTCGAGCTTAATCTATCCAGGCGTCATAAAAAAATCTAGTCCTAATGATTAGATGCAACGTATGAACCGGTACATGGAGAGATCTAGTGTATTCTGAATTAATCCACATTATTTATTTATTAATAAGTTACGAAGAACACAAACCACATTAATTTAGGAGCGAGTTGGGGAGACGGCCGTAATGAACTGCTGAACCTGTATAGACATGTTATTGCATCGAAAGTAACTTGGAATGGTGGAAGGAATATATATTTATTATTTTGCTCACTTCGGTTTGTATTCCATACATTACAGGTGTATTCAAGTGAGATGGACTCTGACAAGGAGACCAGGGGCAACAAGAGCCGCCATGTCTTGAAGAAGCTCAAGAGCGGGATAATCCCTTTCCGCACTCGACTTGGGGAGCTCAGGTGCCCTTTCTGTACGAAAGGAGTCAACCCGGGGATTGCCAGCTTCATCTCGCATGCTGTTGGCATCAGTAAAAGCCCGTCTAGTAAACACAAGTCGGCGACCAAGGCGAAGACGCTTCTTATGGCAAGTTCCTGAGGGAGTATGTCAAGAACGGCCTAGTGTCCCCTTACTTAGGAATCAGCAACTCCTAGTCGACCAACCCCATCACTGTGTTGGCCCGGCCACTAATAATATTTAGTTCTCTTACCGTATCTAGACCCTTAAACTATGTGGATTTCTATTTTCGTACCCTTCAAAATATATTCAAGTTCATCTGTTTATGTTGTTAAAGTTCCGGTGGCATACTCGTTATTTTGCATGGATAGAGGGGTGCCCCCGACAGATATAAGGGTTATCCTGTCCGCCAGATCACAGAGGATCAACGGTTGGTGGAAAAAAACTAAGTACAACTGAATCACCATGGTTAGACACGACGGAAAAAAACGTGACTCACGGTACGCGCGTGAGGTGCACGGGGCGGTAGCGGACACGTGTGGCCGTGCACAGTGGATTATCCTACGCGGTGCATGGTAGTGCAACAAAACGCCGCTTCCCTTATCCTTTAATAGAGGCCTCCCCACTCCAACTCTCACTCATCACGCACTCGCTCACTCAACTGTTTCCACTGTCCCATCACCTTCTGCAAACACCCAACAAAACCCCAACCACGCCGGTGATGGAGAAGATCGGCGCGGTGGCCATCGGCGCCTCCAAGGCAGCCGACGCGGAGCACCCCGTCCCCGTCCCCGCATCCGACGTAGCCTCCGGCGAGGAGGCCCCCGCCTGTCTCGGACATATCCCGCTCGGCTAGGACCCCTACGAAGAGGTTGTCTACATAAGGCCAGAGAAGCCCTTCGACACTAGCATCGCCGACCCGTGGTCTGAGGTAACCAGGGTTTTCTCCCCTTCCCTTGGTCTTCCCCCGTTCCCATCGTTGGATGCTAGACCGTATGTTATTAGGGCTCGGCCGTTCGTATTTTTTAGAGTAGCTAATCCTATTGTGTTAGATCTCGATTTTCGATGAATCCCCCTGTTCATAGTTGGGATTAGTATTCGATTTGGTTTGAGATTTGGGGAATAATCGGGACATCTCATTCGGTTAATTTATGTAAAAAATAAATCCCGATAATCAAAGTATCTCAATCATGTCCTTATTTCACTCTTCTGTTTTTTTTCAACAAGAGGATAGCAGCGACCTCCGCAGCGACGACGAGTCGCAGGACACCAAGACTCGTCATGTGCTGAGGAGGCTAAAGTCCGGTCAGTACAATAACTTCTTCGCCGTCGACGTGTACAGGTGCCCCTTCTACCCCACGAGGAGGCTCCGCGGCACGGACTTCAACTCCCTCGTGAAGCATGCCGAGGACGTGAGGACCTGCGGCGAGTCCGTGAACGTCCACGGCTTCAGGGCCAAGCACCAGGCGCTCGGTCTTCACCTCCACAACCTCTAGAAGTGGCTATCGAGGAGGGTCGCATGCCCCCGATCAGACACAAGGTGCCCAAGGTCAAGGGGCTGGGCAGCAAGAAGTGGAGGAGGCGCCAGAGGGAGGAGGCGGATTCCCTCCTGGCAGAGGCCACGAGGGGCCACTAATCAGCTGTTGTTGCTACAGTTGTAAAGCAGCTTCTTTTGTCTTGTCTGTGTTGAAGCAGTCCGCTGCTGCTGCTGCTGAGCAGCCTAATTGTCGAACCTCGTTAAGTATCATGCTATATAATCTATATTAGCTGCTTTATCTACATCTGCTCTGTTTACTAAATTTATTTATGGTGCTGGTTTGTTTTGCTGCTCTAGATTTGCTACCAGATTGGGGTAAAACGATCGCAAAAGGAACAATGAATGAAGAGAGAAGCTGCTCTAGATTCCCTACCTTTTTGGGCAAAAAAACACAACTGTTAGAGAGAGAGGGGAAAAGGCGCTCTTTAAAAAGGCCACTTTAGGCGTCATGGCGCATGTAACGGCCAAGCATTTGACAAGACACCACCCCCCTCCGAGCGCATGTGAGGGCTTCAGAATATCAGGAGACACAATGTTGCTATAGCTAAATCTGACAAAAAGATGAATTTGGCTTTACCATGCAATTTGGCTAGAGATCCACAATGTAGCTATTCTAAATCCCTAAACTATGTGGTGCATTGAAACCTAATGCTTTTCCACCAACACATGTGTTGCAAAGTTGCTTGATCGTGCATGCTTACACAACTGGCCTACATAGAAACTTATAGAACCATGGGCAAACGAGTTTCATTTGGGAAAACTCGGGACAAGCTTGGCCTAATCGGGTGGGCGGCAGCCCCGGGGTGCAGGGATGCTAGGTCCATGTCTATGCTTACACTTCTTAAACTTGTTAGGAATTAATAATAACTGTACACTTCCTTCTGTCCTATCACGTTACGTCGTGTGAGCACCGCGCACCCGCTGCGGATCGGCAACGGGACGGTGGTCACCGATCTCTACCATGCCAAAGCCACATCGCACACCTGTACCATCGCCTACCGGGACGGATGCCAAATTTAATCGGTAGGATTGGAAACCATCGGTGCTCGCCTGGTGAAACTTTCTTCCGCATGGGTATGACCGGAATATTGGTAAACGGAATTTAAGCATCGCCAACTCATTCCTTCCACTGGCGCCGCCACCGCAAGAACCATCGACGCTGCCGCATGCACCGCCTCCGCCTGGCCATACCACCGCAACAGATCACTCCATCTCCATGCCCAGTCCCAGCCACCGCTACCGAAACTAGGCCACCGCAGACGAACATTAGCTGCTGCCATGGACGCAGAGTATGGCGTGTTCGGCGACGGGAGCAACTACACCGACGAGTACACCGTCACCGCCCATGGCACCACCAAGCTGATGGTGGTCCACACAAATACGTTAGCTTAGGTGGCCAAGGTAATCGCAATGTACGAGCGGTGGCTACAAGATCTGATGGACAGGTACAAGATCGTCGGCCTTGACCTCGAGTATACTAGAGATAGGAAGAGGACGGCGCTTTTGCAGTTGTCCATGCGCAACCACAACCTACTATATCACGTATGTAGGGCCAAATCTGTATGCCCGGAGCTTCGCGAGTTCCTACAAAGGAGGGAGATCTACTTCGCCAGCGTCGACATCAAGAACGACACTCCGAAGCTAGAACGGGATCTCCTCGTTCATGTCGTCAATCACGTCGATCTCCGATGTTTGTGGAGGTACCCGGATGGCGGTACGGGGAAAGCCGGCATGGCTAGACTCGCTTCCGACATCATCGACCGCGAGTACGCCGGCATGAAAATCGAGTTCCCAAAGCACCTGCACGAGCGATGGGAGTGGAGGCACCTGGATTATGATGCGATCAAGTACGCAGCCAGGGACGCGTATGTCTGCTACGAGATGCTCAACAGGATCTAGCGGGTGGGTGAGTGTGTTGTTTACCACTACTAGTTTTGCATTTCGTTCCTAGCTTTATCTCGCCTGTATTTTATCTCGCATGTATTTTCTAAGCATTCTGTGTGTAAGAACCAAGCTCGTATGATGCCTGTGCTATTAGCTACTTAACCTGTATGAATTACATCCCCCCTTTTGTATGCTCAACGTTCATTCTTACAAATTCTGTCTATGCCATTTGCATGCGGCAGAATCTAGGACTAACATGCATAAGGTGTGATACAGTCATAAGTCATAACCAAACCCATATTATAGAGGAGGATACAGTCATAAACCAGATTATAGTTTGACAAAGGTAATACACAGCAGTTCGTAATTTCTCACATAGTGTACTTATGAAATAACATGTTTTCATAAACACAACAATCATGCACTAATAGTCTACATCCCAGCCTGTTGGAGAAGGCAACCTATCCCAGGGTGCCTTTGGTCGCTTGCCCCGGTTTGTAGATTCATCTACGATTCGGCAGCTAGGACAAACAACCTGCCTTGGTGGTGGTTCAATGATGCAATGCCTAGAACGAGATTTTACAATCTTGCGGTACAGCTCGTGGCTAACATACCTGTCAATTGCAGCTTACTTCAGATTAGGTTCAGAAAGTGGCTTATCCTCCCAGTAATCGTGCCCTAAACGCCTCCACGAACATCTCGGCAATCTGTCCTTCATGTCAGCGTACCACGGGTCTATGAGTTCGGAGGCAAGAGCGGCCATCCCGATCTTGCTGCCCTTCGCCCCTGGGATCCAGTAAATTTCCTGGATGTCCACTCTACACTCCTTTGGGATTCTAATGTTGACAGTAGGGCTTTCAAGCAGTTTACTATCATGAAAGTCATGAATTCAGACAAATAATGCTGGTTCACGAGAAAGTCATGAAACAGATCCCTAATGCTTTCGCCCTACCTGCATGAAAATGCATTCAGACAAATAATATAGCAATAACTTCTGCAAACAGACGGTTCAGGAATAAAAAGACATCAAAGTCTACCAGATCCCGCCAGCCCCCTTCTCGCAAAAAGGCTGGTATACGAGGATGTGCCCCTATGGAGAGTTGCACCACGGCGATCCTACGGCAATCGCGGCTGTACTCGAGGTCGAGACCTATGAACCTGTTTTCTTCGAACTGCAGCCAACTCGTGAAATTATTCAGAGTGTTCCTCACCGTCCGAGGGTCGGTGGTGTAGACGACATCGATCTTCTTCCCGCCATGTACTTCGATGTCGAAGTGCGCAGTTTCTTGCCTGCCGTTGTTTCGGACGTCCGGAGCGTACATGACTACAGGCAAGAAGGAAGGGATACGGTGGAAGAGGGTGATGCGGTGGTGGAGGAAATGGATGAGGCCATGGAGGAGAAAGACGATGAGGCCGTGGAGGAGGAAATAAGACGGAGAAGTGAAAGATTGGAACCGCCCTTACCAATATCTGGAATGGTGCACGACCGTTCGTAGTAGGATGAAGGTGGCAAAAAATGGCGGTTTTACACGTCGATGCTAGCACTTCCTAAAATTTGTTCTGCGCCACTTGCATGTGGTGGAATCAATTCAAACGTAGGAACGTTTACGCGTGCCGACCTTCACTCACTAACAGGCGGGCCGCACATTTCCCTTTTACGATTTATTTTTTCACTTCCTTAGACGGTTCCGGTGCCCGCCCTCAATAATTATGCCCCCCGTTCTTTTCTTCCACGTGTACAAGAACCGGCGGCGGCGACGGTTCCTTGCAGATTCGCTCCCCACTCGAACTACCCCCATCCCTGATTCCAGCCCCTCTCGAATCCATCCCCCTCCTCATTACCATGCCTCCATTAATCCACCGGATTCCAGACTCCATTTGCCGCTATGGGTAGAGCTTGGGGTAGCAGCAGGCTGAAGCGAAAGGCATGCGACGATGACGTGGATGGCCAGGGCGACCGCTACCGCGAGGATTGGGGATGGCTGAACCTCAGCGCCGCGAACGTGCATAGGTCGCCTCGGAGTTGGACATCATCTCAGCCGGACGCCTCGCTCGCTGCATCCCTGGCTACCGCGTGACGATGCGAAACATGGACGAACAACCGTTCAGCACGCCAGTCCTTCTTTACCCCGATAACAAAAAATGGCCAGATGACCGCGATGGCCACGTAAGTTCCAGTATCTAGCTTATTTGTTCAGTCATATCGTTGATTCATATGTGTTGAACTCTCATCAGAATCCTATGTTCCTTTCGTCGAACGTGTTGTGTGCACGCGCGGTTTGAACAAATCGAACCATTTAAGACTATTATGTACATCGGAAGCTCTGCTCGTACCTGATATTCTGGTATTTTCGCAGTGACATAGTCTTACTTTAGGTGATAGACGAGTTGTCAATTTCGATTTTGCAATGGAATGCCTGCTAGGTGATATTTTGTTTCCTAAAATAAAACAAACAGATTAGACGATTTAAGGCTATTATGCCCCGAGCTGTTTAATTATGATCATTGTCAGGAGTTTGTTCTAGGGGGCTCTGCTCCTACTCCATATATTGAGTATCTTCGTAGTGACACAGGCACAATTTAGGCGACATCTGAGGAGACACTCGTATTTAGCCGATATTTTGTGTACTTTAATATAAAGGTACAATTGTCAAATTGTATCTGCAATGGAATCCATGCTAGGTGATTGTACCAACTGACAACAAACTCTGCAGAATATTCATGCAAGACTGATGCTGGTGGATAAGTGGTCGAAATCAGTAGTGGTGAATATCAAGGAAGAAGAAGAGACGGAAATGAGAGATGACCAGAACTGGGTGGGTGGCAACGGCGAGTGGTTGGTCCTTTTATCCCAGGATGGGAGTACTTGGACTCTAAAAAATTGCTACAAATTGGAGAGGCTAGCAGTGCTATCTTTGAAGGGTGTCGGCATTACTGCATTCAACAGCGGGTGGCCGCCGCCCATTTCCGAATTCGCTTACAGGTTCAACATGGCAGAACATGAGCTCGTGAAGGTACAACTCCCACATAGACCGTGGGAGGGGGCGTGGAAGAACTGGGAGTATGACCTCTTGGCGGTGTTCGACAAGGCAATCACATTCATTAGATGCGTAGAAGACAATGAATGGATAGTCTTGTGCGACGACTTCCTGCGGTCGGAGAAGTATGTCGATGCCGTCTTCATCTATGGCTGCTCTTCGTACAGACCGCAACGCATTTATGCTGTCACTGAACCTAGCAGCGACATGCGTCTTTGGGAGCCATCCATTTGAGGTGATTCATGGTGTCATATAGCATGTAAAATCCCATTCAAAATTCTGCTTATTGACCGTTAGTAACACGCACGTACCCACGCAGCCCCGCGCATAATTCCAGCTCCGGTCATCGAAGATGCAGTAGCAGATGCTGAACTTGGGACACGGTGCTGGTTCCTGGCACCTCTCAAAGACAACACGGAACATCATGATGAACTCTTGTGGATTCATATCAGGGGAGCACTAAACAACATTGGTGATACAATAGAACATATGGGGACACAACTTTCTTCATACCCATCGCTGCGGTGTCACGTTTTCTCGAGGTCCGCATGCCCATCCGAAGACCCAGTAGAGCAAGTCTGGAGCAGAGTCAACAATCTGAAGGGACAATCTGTGTTTCTTGGAATCAACTACCCTTTCTTTGTCAGAGCCCCTAGAGCTGTTGAACCTGTAATTGCTCAGGCAGCCCTGGCCCCTGATGCTGCTTCTGCTGGTGGTGGTGGTGTTGGTGGTGGTGGAGCTGACGAAGAACTAGTTGCTGCTGCTCCTGGTGAAGCTGACGAAATACTTGGGGATGCTGCTGCTGGTGAAGCTGACGAAATACTTGCTAATGCTGCTGCTGGTGAAGCTGACGAAATACTTGCCGAGGCTCCTGCCGGAGTCTAGGAAGAACAAGCTGGTGTTGTTGCTGAGGTGCTAGCACTTCCAGTGTTGATAGAAGACTGTGTGTTTGCTGCACACTCACGCACCTATCATGTTGACACTCCAGATCTGACCTGGAGCGGAATCCACGTCGGGGGGAGGGGGCCTACAATTGGCTCATCAGTGGGGTCGTACAATTTGAAGGAGAATGAAATACGGGCAAACGCAGCATTCTGGTTCGTTCCGACGATACCACCAGCTCCAGGGACCTAGTGCTCATACTGGCAGATCCGATGAACCATTGTTCTTTATCTTTATCATTAGTTACACTTATGTATGTAAAGACTAAGCTCTGCTTATTTGTGTAAGACTAAGTTAGGCCTAACTGCGTAATATTCAATGAAGCCCAACTTTTCTTTCCACGCCCATAACAACAGAATTGCACCATAGAACATACAAATGTAATGTGCATACCATGCATTTTTGCTCAGGATAACAACCACTTCAAGGAAATGATACATCATGTACGCATTTGAACGCATCACTAGAATGTGCCACCTATTGATGATTGATGACATGGATCTAGCTTTTCTGCGCTTATTTGCATTGGATCGCTCATTGATTTATTCACATATTTTTTGGCAATGGCTGATGAACTCCACTCTCTTGGTAACTTGCTTCGTTAGCGAGCACTTGATGATGCAATGCAAAGTACAGAACATGGTCGTCATCTTCATTCCATTTAGGTTCTCTATGTTTAGTCATCACGGAGCTACTAATTTCAAATGAAAATCTAGTAAACAATATATGTGTATATTGTTAGAGTATGCTACGGCCACGGTACATACATGTTTTTCTACAATCACAAGAAGAAAACTTGATGCATTTTCACCTTGTTGGCGTTCTGCCGAACTGGGTGGATGTGGCTTTGGGGTTCGGAGAGGAAGGCGTTGTGGCTGGTGCGTGTGCGACCACGGCGACGGCGAGCTCGGATTCTAGAGGAGACCAACAGGACCGAGCATGGTCAGCATGGGTAAATATCTCACCCGGGAATGAATTCCCGTCCCCGCGCCGTGCCAATGGTGCGGTCATGGTGAGGGCGAGCTGCGATTCGGGATGGGGAGGAGAACGGGCCGAGAAGTTTTATCCAAGTCCTAGCTCCACGCCATGGCCCCGACCATAGATTGCCGCCCCGGAGGGAGAAGCAGAAGCGTAAAGGATGCATGCGCCAACGCTGCAAGCCTACATGGCAGCGACGATGGCAGCGACACAACGGTGAAAGCTGACAGAGGGGACCCAACTTGACGGCCGTTAGCCAGATTTTTTGTATTGAAACATAAAGTTGATTTCATGCTGAAAAGGACCCTCTCAGTATTTGGCACGCCAACTATAGTCATCGCGGATGATATTAGGGAACTCGGGTACCGCGTTGCCTAGCCACCCCAACTTTCGGGCTGCAAAATGATATTCTCCTCAAGGTGGTTTTGAAATGTAGCTGTCACACTCAAAGGGAGATGTAGTTGATGGATTCAGAAAGAAAATTGAGGACTCTGCTATCAACTTGATTGGCAACTGAAATGCTGAATTTTCTTTCCCTTTTGTTCATATTATGTAATATTTTAAAGAAGTTTGCAGCTGATGTAATATCTAGATAACTCGCATAGGCCATGTAGGCATTTAGTTGACGTCGTCCACGAATGGCGGTACCATAACTGCGCCAGCCATGTCGATGAGGTAACTGTATAGGGTTTTGTTATTTGCCCTTCTTTTATTGCGCCTTCCATGAACAGTAAAAGATGATTGCTAATTATACTCCTTTTATGATATTTGCATGGCCTTCAGAATTACCGAAATAGTAACGGCAACTGGGTATAACAGTAATAGGACAAAACAGTAACAGGCCAAAATAGTAACATGCCAAAACAGTAACAGGCCAAAACAGTAGTAGGCCAGAACAATAATAGGCCAGGATAGTAATAGGCTAAAAAGTAACAGGACAAAAGAGTAGCAGGCCAAAACACCAGCAGACCAGAACAGTAGCAACCCAGCACAGTAACTGACCAGAACAGTAACAGACCAGAAAAGCAACAGGCAAGAACAGCAATAGGCCTGAACAGTACTTGGGCAGAACAGCGGCAGTAAGCACAGTAACGGGCCTGAACAGTAAAGGGCCACAACAGTAACAGACATGAATAGTAGACAGCCAGAACTCTAACGAGCTAGAATAGTAAAAGGCTAGAACAGTATCAGACCTTCTCAAAAGTGGGTCCTTCGCAGGCGGCCCATGACGAGCTGTGAGAACAATGACGGGCTTACTGTGGGCTTTAACAGTATCGGGCCTACTTGATGCAGACTGTTAACAGACCGCATAGTGATCGAAAAGTGTGGGATTTTGTATGCCGAAACTTTAACAGGCCTGACATTCGCGGGCCTCTGCTGGCCACATCCTTGGGCCCATTTCAAACAATGTCGGACGAAAGAGTAACGGGCCATAATCTTATTGGGCTCTCTTGATGGGCCGGCCCACGTAATTATGAGCAGACCTTGGTTGTGCCTGGCTTCTACCATGGTTTCTGTGGCCATTAAGGTGTTTTCCACATGGCATTTTGCATGACGTCAGCAGTCAACGCGGCTGGTGAACAGATCTACGACAGAACAAGTTTCATGGTTGAAGGGTGCGATCCACCACGAGCAAGAAAAAAACCGTGGTAGATTCTTTTGTGACGGGGCTTTTACCACGATGGGTATCCGTCATAGAAGACTTTTTAGCCATGAAAACGGGACTTCAACCACGAAAATCGTCCGTTGTAAAAGCCAACTTTTCTTGTAGTGTCATCTACAGCAGCGCCTTATTTTGCCTCATCCCAACTCCGCCACCAACAAGCACGAGGGGATTCACGCGCTTCCTCTACGGGGATGATGGTGCCGTGTTTGGCCTGACCATCAGCACGCTCGGACCAACCGTCGTCGTGCCCTTGGTGTGCATCAGGCAGGACAAGTGCTTGTCGCCGCGGTACACGGTGAGACTGTGTGCGCCTGTGCTGTTGGGGTCGGTGTACTTTTCGATGGTCAAGAGCCTCAATGCGGTAATCGAGTTGACGAGAAGCTCGTCACTGACCAACTTCCTATCCGACAAGCTCAGGACGTACCACGGGGTGCCTCCACGGTTCCTGATGAAGGTTGGACAGTCCACCCATGGATCTTTCTGAATTTGCATCGACGGGAAAAAAATGATCTTAAACTACGGTTTATAATCAAGACAGTAATGGTGTATTAGCAGATAAATAGAACTACTAGTAGTACTATTTTACTACTCCAGTTTACTAGTAGTAGTCGTATGTAGGTTCTCTTTTGGTACTAGGAAGGATGCATTTTGGATGTAAACTAAGTTTGCTACTAATGGTATTACCGAGTATTTTGGGATTTACTATGACTTTTATGTAATTGTTCACTTCTACGACATGGACCAGAGATAAACACACTAACCGTTCTTACGGTGCTTTGATTTTAGTCATCTAACTCAGTGATTACGGCATTTTATGCCCAAACTTGTCAATTTGACATGATTTAAGTCTTCAACCAAGATTACCATCAAAATTGCACTGGTGGAGACGACACATCGACGTCGGTCTAGCGTGTAGGATAGGCTGCCCTGGAATTTTTCCTAAATATCTAGAAAATAATATGGACATCTACGACATCAACTCAATATTATCAGAATCATCACGAGCCATGTTTTCATATTATATGCGTTTGACATTATGTAAGTTAGTATGTTTGTATGTATAGTTGGTCAAACTTTATAAATAATGAGTTCAACAAAACCTAGTATGCTTTCTAATTTGGAAATGAGGGAGCATCTAAGTACTAAAATGCATCGAAATACATGCATATCTATACAAAGCCAAGTCAGTAACTACTATTTTAGAATAGAGGGAGTAATTATTTATGAGTAATCTATTTTTCAAAAAAAATTACTGCTACGGCACGTGTCCACGACTAGAGCATGGACCAATGCATAATAATCACGTGACCATACGGTGGCGATCTACTCTGTACTGGATTACCCTACGTGCGGAGGCGCATTAGTGGAGCACACACTCGTGTCATTCCTGAGTAGGACATAGTACTACTAGTATACGCAAATAGGAGTACAAAAATAGATAGATCTTGTTGCTTATCGTACTTACTTTTCCCTGTAAGGCAACCAGGGCGTGAATACTATAGTACTATATTGGCACAACTTCTGCTTTTGGCGCTACAAAATGAATGTGGAACTCTTTGTGTCTGTTCAAAAAAAACTCTCTGTGTATCATTATTATACTAGTACTTCTTGTAATCCCTAGTTTTTCGGACACGCAGTAAAGTAGTGCAGTAAGTATGTTTGGTCAAGCTGCATCCAACGAACATTGGTGTCATAGGACAATTCAGGTTTATAGATATCCAAATTTCCACTCCAGCTCGATGGCTCAAGACACAAAGCATCTAGTACTCCTCTATCTTCTGGCTGTCGCTCAGATCAAAATGAACAAGAAAAAGATTATGTATTTTGGAAATTTCCATGGCCATTTATTACCTGTAGAGCTTTATTTTATTTCCTTCAAGGCACCTACAAAGACTGATACATAATACTATATTAGTATACTGCTAGTAATAACGTGCTATGATTGGGCACTACATCTAGTACTAGACATAGACTCTAATAGCTACTCTTGTCACAGTGAATTGTCCAAGAGGTGGAGTTTCTTTTTTTTCTCCAAGAGGTAGAGTTCCTTTTTTCTACAAGAGGTGGAGTTCCTTTTTTCCTATAGAGAGGAAATATTCTTTATTCCTTCTTTAATTCAAACAAAATTCAAAGGTTTTGTGAAGGATCTTGTCTCTTCGGAAATAATCCTACACTGTTTTGTTTGATTCATAAGATTCCAATATGTAGGAATTATGTCCCGTTTGGAACGCAGAATAGGAAAAATATAGGAATGGCAAAAACACGGGAATTGAGATTTCTTGTAAGTATTCCTTTGCCGTCTATTTTTAGGAAAATTTCCATCCACTCCAACCTCATGGTATAATTGCTTTGCTTTCCCTGTGATTCAGACACATACTAGATCCAAATTAATGTAGTTTCCTCTTCTTATGTTTTGAGAATCCTGCAAATCAAACAAGCCTAGAGAGATGGTCTTTTTTTGTCTTTGATCATTTTTTTGTTTGAACATAGGTTCATAGAGCTTCCTCGGAACACGAGGAGGGTTCAAATTGCACAAACCTCCAACAATTGGATTCGAAATTGCAGGGAACTCCTGATAATCAGGATAGTCTAGTTGCAATATACTACTACAATTACTTTTGGGTACAAATGCTAGACATAGGACAAAATTCTCAATCCTCTTAACATTATTTCTTACATACCTGGGCTCAATAGTTGGAGCTCTTTGCAACTACGACTCTAATTGTTGGAGGTTTGTGCAACTAGCCTCAATTGGAGCCCCACCCGGCACTCGCCCACCTTATGCAGTACTACTAGTAGTACTTCTACGCACCATCAGCCTTTGTCTTCTCTATTGCACCCCGGCCTCCATCTCACACCAGCGATCTTCCCTCCCTCCCCTACCCCACTCCAAAGAAATCCCCCAAAACATCATATGCAGCCTCATTCCATGGAGAGATCGAGCAAGGTCTGTAAAGATCCTGAGTAGTTTCAGAAGGTGTTCACCGAAGGCCCTCTTCAAGTACTCCTCAACCATTACGACGCCACCACCGCCACGAGCCTCGTCGGTTTGTCCAAATATATTCTTCAATCAGCAAAAGAGAGCAGAACTATGCCTTCTTCTCATCCGTTTGGCCTCCCATGTGTTCTTCATTCTCACCCAATGGTGAGACCGTGGGAATCCAAAGTCTACTTCGAAGTGGCGGGTAGCCCGTGCAAGTTAACGCCGCTGGATAGGTTCTCCTTCGATGCTGTGATGCCAAATAGTTTTGATGAGCATCAAGCAGGCGACAATGGAGATTGGATCGTCACAGTTTGGCCCGATTTCACGTGGGACCTTGTCAACGTGTACACTCATCACAAGATTATTATTCCGCAAGTGTCGGGGTTGGAACCGACCAAAGGTTCTGCACTTACATTTTAGGATGATCCTGATGAAGCTCGACGTACTAAACTGCAGAAGATAGTCATTTGCCAAGTTCTGACATCTGTTGGGGGATATAAAGATTTCTCTCTAGTCGCCATTTTCAAATTAAAGATTGCTATCATTAACGGGAATGATAGTCATGAATGGTCAGTTTGTGTGAACAAGTTCCAGGGCTACTTCAGATATTGTGATGCTCTTATCAAACACGATCGTGTGTTTGCCGTGACCGACAACGGTTGTGTTTATGCATGGATGTCTCTGGAACTTAGTAAATTCTCCTCCCTACGTATTTTATTAGATTTGTTCCTGAATCGATGCAAGCTAATTTTTCTGAACTTTCATTGGTTAGTAGGAATTCCATTAAAGTTATAGTTTCTTTGATTCGAAGGAATTCCCTAGGAAGTTCTGAGGAATGCAAACTTTAGGAGGTTTTCTTACATATAAGTAGTTTGTTTCACATGATTGAGTTGTGCTAATATTATTGCTTCGTCAATAGCTAGCTGGAGTCCTACCGTCAGTAGCTACTGTAGAAGAGACAGAGAGGGAGTTTTCCACATGTCAGTGCACATGGCAGCGTGTTCCTTCCGAGACAAGCTAGATTTAACTCCCTCACCGGCCTCCCCCATGCACACATAGCCTCTTTTACTCAGTCCCTCCTTCACATCCACTACCGCCCCTTGGCCTTTCGCTACATATTGTTGCCGACCAGCTCCTCGGCTCCGTCCTCTATAGGTGGCGGTGAGATCGGCGCGGCAACCTTCTGTAGGGTGGTGGATCATCCGTCATCTCTATCCCGTGGCAGCAATGGCGGTTTGTGAAATACTAGAACATTCGTACCTATTCCCTGTCGAGTGGAACAAGTGTATCTAGATTCACTCCGAACTTACATGATAGAGTTGATGATGCGGTTAAATTTTTATTGTCGATTGCGTATCATTATCGTGTGTAGAGTAGTTCTTATCTTGGGTCTGCATCCTTTTTTGTAGACTAGGATTGCATAGAAGCTTGTTTACTGTGCTAGATCCCATAACTAAGAACAATGAGGATCCATTCGAAGTTGGTAGTTCAACAACGCAAACTTTTGAACATTTGCATATATTTGTCAATCAACATCATGTAATAAATATTACAACTTGCTACAGAAGGAGATATGGTATGGAGCAAAAAGAGGATTTTCGATGAAATATGTTCCAATCCTAGACTTCTGCTATCCCAGATGACAAGGAAAATCAATATAATGACATATGTTCTTGTCGTCCCACGTAGATGCTTTCGCTATAATCTCTATTTATCTTCTAACCGTAGAAGCACAAAGTTGAAGAAGACTCTTAGTTTCCTGATGACGAAATACAAAATGGATTTCAGATTGTTACCCCTAAGATGCCTCCTTGTTTACCATCTGTGGAGGCTGATGTAGTTGCAACTGTAGCTGGTACTGATGAGCCTGCACGTACCATCGTCGTGCCAGATGATGGAGGTGGTGGATTGGTTTTACCATCCGTGGAGACTTGTGCGGCTGGAGCTGGCAGTGAAGAGCCTTCAGAGGACATTGTGGTGCTCGATAGTTAACCTATTGTGGAGACTCATGCTACCGGTGCTGGCGCTGCTATTCGTGATGCTGATCCCGCTCCCGAAATTATCGTGCCACCTGAGGAGGCGGTGATTTGGGTTTACATTCTGTAGAAACTGTTGCACCTCAATGTGGTGAATAGTGATGCAGAGCTTTCTTTCTTATGATTTGTATGCTTTTCACTAGAACCTATATTATGGAGCTACCTTACGCATTTCTTACACTTTTGCCTATTGAACTGTAGTGTGGAACTTGAACTACTCCTAGTATGTAATCATAATATTCGGATTCTTAAGTATTATCGATGATAAACCAATGCTAGCTTAGCTACACGAGAATTGGCCTATGCCACTTGCAGGCGTGGTTCCTGGCTCATCTCCTTTTCACAAGAACAGTGAAAAGATGGTTATGTTCCTTTTCTTGCAATGCCATTATGATTGTGTTATTGATCTGGCAATTTTATGCTGATTTTGTCACCCAATCCGCATTTATGTCTCTACATACAAACATATAATCCATTTCCAAAAAAAAAACATACAAACATATTTGTTCACATGAATTGAACAGATAACAATATCTTCTTTGTATCGACTAACACAAGGAGACATGCAAATATTTATTTATTTTTGAAACAAGGCAAATCATATGCCATTTTCATTGATAGAGAGGGACATGCAATTCAATTAAATTACGATAACTACTCGTACAAGTCATAGAATGGTAGGGATTTCCATAGGAAATCATCACCTCCAGCATCTTGTTCTACAGAAGGCGTTATTACCAGATCCACAACCTTCTTTTTCTTGGGAAGACAATGTAAACTGCAGGATTTTCAATCTAAACGCAATTTAGTACAGGTTCATCCGGACAACCTCCAACTACGTCAGTCTTCACAGAAGGTACATTAGCGTTATGGCAACCAGCGTTGGAAATGCAAGCTGAAGTTATTTTTATACTCCTATCAGGACCACATATAAGGGCCATAAATTCAAGCTCTGAAATCTAGTATTACAAAATAGACAAGAGGTTACCCCATCTGGACAATTCATAGGAAATTCAGAGTGCAATTTGAGCATCTTACAAGATCCTTAGATCTTAGTCCATTCGGTCTTTTTATTGGTGGCACGAAATTTCCTGGTACTTTTATTTCTGCGAAGAATCTACAAAACATAGCCAAGTCAGGCATCTGAATATATCTAACTTTTCTACAGTCTTAAATGTGAAGATATTTTTGCATAACACTCACTTATCAAACTGTCTACGAATATCTCCCCGCTCCTTGGAAATGTGAAGTCAACGTTCTATAGGGTACATCCATATATACTGTATTGTACCTCTAAGTACTTCCTCGTCTGGTACATCAACAGCCAATTGCTCCATCGTATCAAAAAAGGATGGGGAATATATCAGGTCAAAAGCTTGCACAAGATCTCTGCCAAGTCCTTTTTAAGATGTTTTCGAACTCTTCTATCCAGAGTTTTACTATAGATTTACCTAAAGAACGTACCTACCCAAATCTGCAAGCACCTTGTAAATCTAGATGGTCACAAGCTTTAAATATTTCTAGGATAGGTGGAGAACAAACCAAAGCCAAGAAGAATGTCTAGTGCCTGAATCTAGTAGGCAAAGCATGGGGATCATCTAGCTGACAGCCGGCCCGGGCGTCTCGTGAAGAACAGTGCGACCAATGGTGGTAGGCCGGCACTGTTGATAGAGGCGTTGAGAAGATTTTTTTAAGAAATGGAGAAATTTGTGGTCTGGTTCTGATCCAGTGCATCTCCCATAAGCACGGCACACAATTTTAAGAGACGGGGGTTGGTCGCTCGATTGAGGGTGGGCTTAGGAAAGTTTAGGGTCTCAGCAGAAAGTTTTGCCGGGCGCGGGGTGTTTGTCCATAATTTTCACAGAAATATCTATGAATATTTTATCGGATTTGCCAGTTCTCAAGAGTCACTTGTCTCGCCATAAGATTTACCTCACGATTCGTGCAACATGAGGGTTACATATTTGTAGCTACTAGCTTGTAACTGGAAATTTAATGAGTTGCAACTACTAGGTTACAACTGAGTATTAGCAAAATTAGTAGGGTGACGTCAGCATCTTAACATAACAAGTTGTCAGGCGTCTAGGATCCAGCGCTCATATTTTATACCTTTTTTTCCATGTTGACAGCTTTGTTTCGAATCCGGCCGAGCGCCAGCACGTACCTTGGGATTTTAACTATCGAGCCCAAGAAATTAGCCCATATGGCCTCATTATAGCCTAGTTAGATTAGGCGATTTTGGGTCATTCGGTCGCGCAAATAGCCTAGTTAGATTGGGCGACAGCCCATGAAAAAAAGCCCATCAATCCTTGCTTGGCCTATTTTTCTTCAATTCGGCCTTTTTTGGGCACCGTCTACCCACCCTTAAAAAAACTCCGCATATCCATGTTTTTAAGTACTACCTACTACATTATTTATACTTAACATTTTTTAGTTGAGCTGCTAGCAATCACGCGTAGTAGATGGACATGCAATTTTTAAGAAGAAAAATAAATAAGTTATGTACAATGTTAGTATATATTTTTTACGTTTTATAAAAGCATAAAAATTTTCTTGTGTAGTGGCAAGGCTTGCAGTTTATCTGTAGCAATATTTTTGTACTGAGAGGCTGACATGGCCGACCCACCTATCTGCAGCTAGCGCCCATCAACCTTACTAACATGGGTATACCCTACATATACTCGAGTTTGTCATATATGGTCCAGTGTGGCAGAAGCCCACGGTGTTACCAGGGCCTAGTATAGGATTCAGGTGACGCACGGAGACTCTGAATGCTTGCAGCACAAGACGAAGATTAAGATAGAAATTTTAAAAGGACAAACCCTAATCTATAACTGACTCGACCCGCTACCCGAGACCTGGCGTATCTATATAAAGGCTAGGAGGGACGGCGAGGTGGACAATCACAACCGTAGTTTCCACAAGCATCGGTAGATTGCATCTGCGCACCCCCTGTAACTTTCGACTCCCTTGATAATTCCAAGAGCAGACAAGCAGGAGTAGGGACCTCTACAGGGCCTGAACTTGGGTAAACCTTGTGTCCCTGTGTGCTTGTTTGCTAGCCGGGATATGTCTCAAGTGCTCCTTCCTTCTCCAAAACCCATGTCCATAACAATGGGCATTGACGAGTTAATCCCTCATAAATTGGCCTCGTCTGTGGGAACTGGGAGTGCTGATGTCGCTCCTTCTTCGGCCCCGTCAACCGCGATCTACAACTCTACAATAGCGGTGATTCACCAACTCTTCGGCCCCTTCGACTTCACCGTCCACATGCTGGCCACTCGCCCAACTTTCGAGTCCGTGGGCGATGGGATCAGCCTGGCAATAGGGAGCTTATGCTTCCAAGTTGGTCAGCTGGCCACACTTCGCCTTCGGCACCCTAAGCGAGCTCAACGCCCCGACAATAGTTGACAGTAGTCGCGGATCCGATCTGGGTGATCTGGCCACGAAAGATAGAGCCTACGGCTCTAGATCTGAAAGTTGTGGGAGCAATAGCTTCCCTAATCACTTCATGTGCACCGTCATCAATGCAGGAGACACCAGTGTCAATCGCGACAACACCAGCACTAGACCAACCAACGGCGAAAACGGTGGCCTTGCCAATGGCACGCCCACCAACAATGGGATAGAAGGAGACCCGAACCTCACGGCAAATGAGCGCACCGAAGAGCGCGTGCTGATCAAGCTCAACAAAAATGAGTGGGCCCGCTGTTGGGAGGCTCAGCGGTGCAATCCCCTCCCCCTGAACTCATCTCAACAGATGCTGATGGGTTACCATTGGCTTCTCAAAGAGGAGTACAAGCTCCAGTAGCAAGTAATTGCACAACTCAACACGCACAAAAAGGCGGCGGCCGAGTCGAGCCTTCGACAGGCTCAACTCTCCATGGGAGGATCCTCCTCCAAGGGTAATGACTACGTGGCCGCCAAACGGCGAACTCGACTGGACCACCTCACTAACAAGGAGCGAGAAGAAGCCGCGAAAGTCCTCGACTTTGGCCATGACGGTGGATACGCGGGGCAACATGCTCCCAAAGACACCGCAAGTAGCGGTGACAGCGGCCACCATGTACCTCCTGAACAACCAGCCACCGGCTAGGTATCCGTGAGCGGCCAGGCATCGATCTACGATTGTGGGCTTGGAGCTAGTCGAAGCTACCCTCGTCAAGGAGCCAACACTAGAGCCGAAGAAAAGTAAAGCTCTAGACAAGTATTACTATTCATACTCCTCTAGCGATAACAGACACGATCTGTCACGGCGACATCGCTCACGGCGGCATGACCGCAACTACGACGCGTGTGATAACATCACGTAGTGCAAGGTCGACAAGATGCGCATGAGGTGTGCATGTTTGACTGACTCGAAAGATGACGAAGTAGAGCTCTATGGTGCTAGATGCTTTAGCAGAGCCATCAGGAAAAAGCGAATGCCTAAGGGGTTCAAACTCCCATCGGAAAACCCAAAATTTGACGACCTACAGGACCCAAAGATTTGGCTAGAAGATCACATCTCCTCCGTCAGGCTGCATGGCGAAAGCACAAGCACGGCCATGCAGTGCCTACAGCTACAGCTACAAGGCGCTGCCCACACATGGCTCAAAAATCTCCCGCGCAGATCAATTCGCAGCTGGGAAGAGCTGGTCTACAGCTTTCTGCGCGGATCAATTACAAAAGGCCCGCATCAATCGAGGAACTAAGAGGCTTCCACCAGAGATCTGGCGAGTCGCTACACTCGTACATTCAGAGATGGTCCATCAACAAGAACTCCAAAGAAGATATCTCTGAGGGTCATGCAATCGACACACTCAATGGTGGCATTCGGCGTAGAGAGCTCACGGAGGACCTGGGCCGCTCGAAGCCCAAGACAATCGACCACCTGATGGAGATCATGAATCGGTGGGCCGACGGAGATCGCGAATCAGTGGGACTCGGTGAAAAACCGTGCCTACTCTGATGATGATGACGACATAGGGCGCATACGTGATCATCGAGGGAAACGTCAAATGTGCGTCCACAAGGATCGCGAAGAGGTTGACATGGTCGCAGCTGGCAATGCCGACCAATGCGATGATAACCGCAATAGTTGATACCGCAGCGGTGGATACCGCGATAGCGGGAAAACCACGCAAGTGTGGCAGCATCGCACTCGCGACGAGGCACATAGACTATCCATCCTGGACAAATTGTCCAGACTGTGCAACGTACACTTCTAAATTGACAAGCACGATGGGAAGAAAAAGTCTAGCCACCTTCTCAAGGATTGTCGTGAGTTTCTCAAACTACACGAAGGCCTGGCCCAGATGAATCGCGACGCGATCAACCAGGGCTATGGAGCTGCCCCGGGTGCCGTGGCTCACGGAGCACCACCGCCACCACCTAGACCACCACCACCTGCGGCTGCGCCAGTCCATAAACATTGAGGCGAGCCTTCCCCGCGAGCACTGGGCAACATAGGGATGATCCAAAAAGGGCTCCCCTCAAATCGAGTGTAGAAGGCAATCACTCGCCAACTCAATTTGGCGATAAACTCTCTGCCCTCCACCACTGAGTACCTCAGTGGAATTGAGTCATGCATCACCTTCGACAAGCGCGATCATTCGTGCCAAGTACCTCGCCCAGGCCACTGTCCCCTCGTACTCGAGGCACAGATTGGGGGCTTCGATATGAGTCGCGTCTTCATGGACGACGGAAGGGGCATCAACCTCATGTTCCTAAGTACCTTGCGTGCAATGAGAATCCCTCTGACACGTTTGGAAGTTTCAGACATGATATTCTACGGCATCGTCCTAGGGAAGGGCGTGTACCCCCTGGGAAAGATCAACCTCGTCGTCATCTTGGGCATGCCACAAAATTTTCAGCGAAAGCGCATCGACTTTGAAGTTGTTGACTAGCCTTCACAGTACCACTTCATCCTCGGACGCGTCGCGTTCACAAGGTTCATGGCGGTACGACACTACGCCTACCTGCAAATGAAGATGCCAGGCCCAAATGGCGTCATCAGAATCAACGAAAGCTTCGAGAGTTCTGGCAGCTGCGATAGGGAATTCAACAGAATCTCCTAGTCCTTCGGCATGCAAGAGGAACTCGCAAGGTGTCGTCGGATTGAGGACAAGTACGCCATGAGGGGGTCCTCGAGGCATGCGGGAGATAGGGGTGTGAGACATATGGTGTTCCAGGATGGTGAGCACACATGTTTACCCAGGTTCGAATCCGCCGGCTTTGGACGGACCCTACTCCTGCTAGCAATCCAGTAATACGGCAGAGCCGGAATATGGGTTACAAGGGTTTCGCCTGTGCGATGTGAGATTGTAGACTATTGAGGTTATGCCCTAAAGGCTCTCCCTAGGACGGCTTATATAGATATCCGGCCTAGGGTTTACATGAGAGATCAATCTGGCTACGACTAAGAGTTGGTTACAGAGTACATCTTGAACTACAAGTAACATTATGGGCCTAAGTCAGTAAGTCTTTTGGGCCTTCCCGTAGTCGGATTGGACTCCGTCTTCTCTCTCTAACTGGGCCGCCCGTGAAGCAAAGCTCTAACCCGAAGTGGGCCACCCTGGTCAGTGAGGAACTATGAGGATACCCGGAAAGTATATCCCCAACAGTAGCCCCTAGAGGCCTCCAAGATCCAAAGTCGGATTTTATCATCGTCGAGCCTCATCTTCGGCTTGCAGAATCTTGAAGGGTTCCTGAAACTTCACAACAAAAAATACGATCCGGGTCTTAAAAGTAAGTCGAACCTTGCAATTGGTTACTCGAATTTTCCAGTTCGCTTTTAAACTAAGCCGGAACTTGGTTTCTAACGCTACCTGACACAAGCATGGTCAAGTCACGTCATCTGACAGACGTTCCGTCAGCATGACCGTTGGTGGGTCCACAGTTCGTGGAACCGAGGCGCCGTTTCAATGCGTGCGTGGAGATCGAGGCGACGCAATCATCACGCGGGCCCTTCCCAGTTCTTTCCACGACGCATGGCGGTTACACTGCAGCGTTTACACGAATCTTGGCGCAGGTAGGTGGATATAAGGGGTTTAGATTTCTTCTTCCCATCCCCACCAGTCCTTTGCCGTTCCTTCCTTCCCAATCTTCCCACACGCCTAGAGCCTCCTCGTCCTTCTTCCACAGAGCTCCTAGCGCCGCCACTTTAAGGTCACCTTTTCCACCGGAGAAAAAATGGCTTCATCCTCTTCTTCCTCTTTGGCGGCGGCGGCGGCAGCGTCGGCGGAAGCAGCTGTGGAGAAGGAGAGCTTCCGGGGAATCTGGATCCCCTGCGCCCTCGATGAAGACAGCCTCAAAAACATGGAGAAGGAGGGGCTTCTCGCCGCCGGCAACTAGCGGACCGGCTTCGGCGAAACCATCCCCAATCCACGCGAGGGCGAGCACATCCACTTCGGCACCCATCTGGACCGAGGTTTGTCTTTTCCTCCCTCAGAGTTCTTCTCCGAGGTGATTGACCACTATGGAGTTCAACTCCACAATCTTCCTCCCAATTCTCTTCTAGAAATGAGCGCATATACTGCGCTTTGCGAGGGCTTTCTCGGCATTAGGCCGAGTTTGCTTCTATTCCGGTACTATTTCCATGTCCTTAGAAATTCCATTACTGCCAGTGTTCCTTATATCACTGGTACCATTAGTTTTTCTGTTAGACGAGACCGGGCATATCCCAAAATTTCTGCTAGTGACTCGGTCAAACAATGGCCAGCCACTTTTTTCTACCATAGGGATATTCCGGATCCCGGCAAAGCTACTGCTTTGCTGGCTTTTGTCGACGGAGCTGCCACAGCCCAGCCTTCCTGGGACGACGCTGCTCTGGCTCTAACCGACGATCTGATCCTTGCTAAGAGGCGGATCGAGTATTTGATCAAGCACAAGGGTCTAAAGGGATCCGACTTGGTCCAATGTTGGGTCTCACGTCGGATCCAGCCACTTCAGTACCACGGGGATAGACCGATGCACTCCATCACGTCTTCCAAAAAAGACTCTCTCCGCATCAGCCCCAAAGCCTACATCGCCCAAGGTTACATACGCCAGATCAAGTGGTTGATCAAGGAGCGGATCGAGCAGAAAATTCCGGAGGTTTCTCTGGATATGCACACGGCGGAAAACCCCGTGGTAGCGGTAAGCGTCCATCAGTACACCTTTTACGTGTTTCAATCTTCAAATTATATACCGCAATGCTGATATGCTTTCCTGTTTTCAGCTTGCTGACCTCCCCGAGTCGGAGCTTGCTCCACTCGAAGGATATCCTCCTGAGTTTTCTCAGGGGACTGAAGTGGTCCCATTTCCGGACCTTGCGCTCAAGAAGCGCAAAGCTCCGACAGTGGCTGTTGGCACAAAGGAAGTGCCTGTTGTGAAGAGGTGACTTTCATTCACAATTTCCGCCTTTGTACCTTTCTCGAATTTCTTTCTGAGATGTAATGTTTCTGACTTTACTACATTCTCAGAGCAAAGCCTCTCATCAAGGGTAAGGGGAAAGGGATTCCTGCGAAGCCCCTGCGACAGACGAAGCTTACCATAGCTTCCCCTGCCACGGCTCCTCCGACTCCTGCCCCTCAACCTTCTACAACACCGGCGATTACTCCTCCTCCGGTTGTTGTAGAAGATCTGGCTCCTCCAACGGCGCCTGTGATCCTTCGGTCACACACTGACGTTACCGTGGGTGCGTCACCTCAAGATAAGGGCGAACCCTATTCGGGTAATGATCCCTCGAATGAAGACTTCACCGACAACCTCCTCAGCAACCCCGGACTTGCCAAGTTTGGCTTATCCCGGAAATCTGCAGAGGAGATCCAGCGGCTGGCCAGGTAAGTCCTGGACAAAAGCCATCTATCCCGTGAAGAGGAAGCGCAAGAAGAAGAGGACGTCAAGTTCTCTGACCTTCTCGCTCAAGTTCGCCTTCGCGACGAGAGGATCAGGACTGGCGAGCTTCCAACATCCCAAGTAATTCCTCTTACCCTCACCGAGAAGGTGGCAGCTGAAGTGAATGCGGGGTTAGACAAACTCACCCGCGAGCAATATGTAAGTCGGAATTCCAACTCTTGTTTTTTACCTTATGTTATATCATATCCTCTAGCCCCCAAGCATGAAGTAGGATATAGAAATCCGGGTTTATGCTTTCATTAGGATGCCAAAGAACGAACTAGTGTAGCCCCCAAGGCTCGTGTTGATATTTAGCAAAAAATATTAGCCCGAGTCTTAAGTAGCTTTCTGACTTTGGGTATTTTGACTTACAGAAAGTATGTTCCTATAACCAGGAATTATTAACCAATGTCTGTGATAAGCGGAGAGAGATCAAAGATCTCCGGCTTAAAAATGCTGAGCTCAAGGTAGCCAAGGATGAAGCCGAAGGTAAACATTTCGAGATTCAAACCTTGTCTTTTTCTTTTTCAATGTTGAATTTTTCTGAACTGTTGTTCATTTTGACTTTCAGCATTGGTGAAACAATCCATCGCTACGATTGAAGAGGCCGAGAACCTCAAGACCCTAGTTGTGGAGAACAAGGGACTTCGCCAAGAGCTAGATAAGCTCAAGGCGGATCATGAAAGGAGCATAGCACAAGTCCTTGAATCCTCCTCCATGGCCACTGAAGAGCACGATCTCAAGATTGCCGCTCAAGATAAAGTTATCTCGGACCTCAAGAATGAGCTTGGAAGAGACAAAGATCTATCCGAAGCGCTCCGGGCTGAACTCCAGAGTCTTTGGGAGGAGAAGACCAAGATTGATGACGTCATTCTTGGTACGTTCCATCTGTCTGATTTATCATTTCTTCGACTTTCATCAATGTCGGATTTTCATTGACTTGTTTTGTGTATAGGTCCTCTGAACTTGACGGACTCCTCCTCGTTCGAGCCCCGCACTCACCGGCTTACCCAAGTCGGTGATCTTCATCATGACTACCGCTAGTCCCTTGAGGACATTGGCGAGTCTCTCAGGATTCCGCACATGCCAAGCATGTCGGACTTCCAGGTGCGGGAGAAGGCCAAGGAGATGCCGCATCTAGTTCGGGACTGGAACATGTCCTACGCGCCGACTGCTGCGCAGAACGCTCTCACCATGGTCATGAGCCACCATGGAATAATGGAGATATGGCAAGTGACTAGAGGGTACTGCAAGGTAGACAAGGACGGCCAGGAGCAAGAACTTCAAGCCATCATGCATTCTTGCGCCGGATATGGGTGCCACGTAGCTGATCTGACCAGCTACGAGATCCCCTTCTTCACCCGTGTAGATACCCGGCCACCTCCTCCAGAAGAAATCGAAGAAGCATCCGACGATGAACGGACCACCTCGGATCCGGATATCTCGGAACGATATCAAGGCGGAGTAACCAACTAGCCGGCAGCTACTTCATCTCCTCCTGCATCATAGACCACAAACTTATGTATTATTCTGTGAAAGAACATGATGCGCTTGTAAATATTAAGTACTATGACTTTTGCTAGTGCTAAGTTTTTTATCTATTCAGCACTTTTGATTAGATTATTTGCGTGCCTGAAATGTTTTCATAAGCACTTAGAATTTTCTGTCTCTACTTATCGTTTATCTGGCTTTCCGCCTCGTCCCTTTCGTGAGCCGGCTAAACCTTCAGCCGGAAACTTTGCCAAGCAACGGAGCTCAATTGCTAAAGCAGTTTAAACTCGGAAACAAAGCCGGCTTCCAGTACCAAGAATTCACTACTCGGAAGATACCCGCATCGAGCAATCACACAAATAACCCAAGTAAAGACTAGAATTTTTTTAGAGTTATACCCGAAGGTAGCAGTTTTAGAATCGGAAATCTAAACCAGAACGAACATGAGCATAAAGTACTTTCAAGCATTCTGGGTTTTCGACTATGACATGATCATTAGGAAATACTCCCTCCGTACCAAGGCTTAAGGCATATAATTTTTTTGAAAAGTCGAGCTATAGGAAGTTTGACCAAACTTTTTGAAAAAACTATCAAGACTTATGACATTATATAGATACCATGTGAAAATATGTTTCATGATGTATCCAAGGGTATATATTTCATATTGTAAATATTAATATTTTTTTCTAAAAACTTGGTCAAACTTTACATAGTTTGACTTTTTATAAAAATTATATGCCTTAAGCCTTGGGAAGGAGGTAGTAAGATGGTAAAAAACTTCTCAGGAAAACTTTGAGGTAACCAAAACTTTTAGTTCTCACAGAACATGTACATATGTATGATTACAAAGAAGGATAAACTAAGAATAAAAGAGACGTAGCTGAGCAATATTCCACGGTCTGTCTAACTCATCCGGATTTGTACTGCCTCCAGCTCTCTTTCTCTTGTTAGTAGCAGGTCTTGCTTTGACTGGCCTCATGTCAGTTAAGTAGTACGACCCATTGTGCAATACTCGACTAACTAAAAAGGGCCCTTCCCATACTGGGGAAAGTTTGTGCTTTCTTTGTTGCACAAGCCGGAGAACCGAATCACCTTTATTGAAAGATCTAGTTTGGACTCTCTGGCTATGATACTTGCGTAACTTTTGCTGATAGGCTGTAGATCTCATATTATCAATGACGCGAACTTCTTCGACTAAGTCGAGATCATTTTGTCGATAAATCTCGGCATCCTCCTCGATATACGCGGCCACTCTAGGAGATGTATGAATTAAATCACTAGGAAGAACTGCTTCTACGCCATAGACCAAGAAGAAAGGTGTATATCCTGTTGACCTGTTCGGAGTTGTTCGTAAACTCCAAATTACAGAGGGTAGTTCCTCTGCCCAAGCCACCGCAGCACGTCTCAGTGGTGCTTCGAGTCATAGTTTCAAGCCTTGTAGAATTAAACCATTTGCTCTTTCGACTTGTCCGTTAGCCTGTGGATGTGCGACTGACGCAATGTCAAGCCGGATATTTTGTTCATCGCAGAATTCAGCCAATTCTCCCATGGAAAAGTTACTCCCATTGTCCGTGATAATACTATGCGGATAACCATACCGGATTATAACATCCTTGACAAATCTTTTGGCTGTTGCTCCCTCACAACTAGTGACAGGTTTAGCCTCGATCCACTTTGTGAATTTGTCCACCATCACTAACAGGTGAGTAAATCCACTTGGAGCTCGTTTAAAAGGTCCTACCATATCAAGCCCCCAGACCGTAAAAGGCCATGTTATAGGTATTGTTCCTAGCTGATCAGCCGGAACATGAGCTTGCTTGGCATACTTTTGGCAGCCTTTGCATGTCTTGACTAATCGTTCGGCATCTGCCTGAGCTGTAAGCCAGAAAAATCCATGTCGACAAGCTTTTGCCACTAAAGATTTGGCTGCAGTGTGGTGACCACACTCGCCTTCGTGGATTTCTCGTAATATTTCCACTCCTTCTTCCAGAGATACACATCGCTGAAAAACCCCAGAAACACTTCCTTTATGGAGCTCACCTCTAACAATAGTATAGGCTTTTGCTCGTCGGATAATCTGCCGGCTCAGCACCTCGTCTTCGGGTAATTTTCCATCTACCAAGTAATCGAGGTAGGGTTGAGTCCAGCTGGGAATTACAGCCAGAACTGCTATTAAAGGTGAGTCGGATTTGGTCGGATATTCCTCATCTACTCCCTTTATCGAGGGAACTTTGAGGTGCTCTAAAAATGCGCCATCCGGAACCTCTTTCCGCACAGAGCCTATTCGAGATAGTGCATCTGCTTCCTCGTTTTCTGCTCGAGGGATGTGTTGAACTTCAAACCGTTCGAACAATTCAGATAGATCATGCACGACAGCTTTATATGCTGCCATGTGCTTATTTGCATTACAAATATCCGAGACTTGCTGAGCAACAAGATCCGAATCTCCGTAACACATCAAACTTCGGATGCCAATATCCTTAGCAATCCGGATTCCATGCAGTAGTGCTTCATACTCGGCAATGTTGTTTGTCACTTTGAAGTGGATCTGCAACACGTATAAAAGTTTATCTCCTTGGGGTGATTTGAGCACCACGCCAGCCCTTGAGCCCCCTCGAGCCTTAGACCCGTCGAAAAAGAGGGTCCAATATTCCGACTGAGGGAGGACCATGTTCTCCTTGGTCTCTGTCCAATCAGTGACAAAGTCAGCAAGGATCTGGGATTTGATTGTTGTCCGGGGTTTGTACTCAATATCGAAACCTGCAAGCTCTATACCCCATTTGGCGACGCGTCCTATGGCATCGGTATTGTTGATTATATCTCTCATGGGAGCTTTGCTCACCATGGTAATTGGATGCTCCTGAAAATAGTGTCGTAACTTACGAGATGCTAGAAAAACACCGTAAGCCAACTTTTGATAGTGCGGATACCGCTGTTTTGATTCTGTCGGGACCTCGCTGACAAAGTATGTCGGACGCTGCACCAGGTGCTCCTGATTTTCTTCTGGTCTCTCTACCACCATAACTATACTGACAACCTTATTTGTCGCAACAATGTAAAGCAACCTCGGTTCCTGAGGTTCCGGCGCTGCAAGGATAGGATCAGATGAGAGTACTTTCTTCAGGTCTTGTAGTGCAGCTTCAGGTTTGTCAGTCCAGACAAAATCCTTGGTCTTCTTCAGGAGTTTGTATAATGGTGCGGCTCTTTCACCAAGTCGGCTTACAAATCGACTGACCGCAGCAATGCAACCAGTTAATCTTTGTACGTCCTTCAGGCGAGTTGTCCTGGAAATATTGAGAATAGCCTTGATCTTGTCGTGGTTCACCTCTATACCTCTTTGAGATACGATAAAACCTATCAATTTTCCGGCTAGTATTCCAAAGAAACACTTCTTCGGGTTAAGCATGATGTTGTATTTTCGTAAATTGGCGAACGTCTCCTCCAAGTCGGAAATCAATGTTTCCTTCTTTTTTGACATGACCGCGCGCGATATCATCCACGTATGCATGTACATTGCGTCCGAGTTGATCATGGAGGCAACGCTGCATCGTGCCCTGGTACGTAGCTCCTGCGTTCTTCAGCCCAAAGGGCATCGTAAGATAACAGAAGGTTCCAAAGGGGGTTATGAATGAAGTTTTGATTTTGTCAGATTCCTTCATCCGGATTTGGTGATAACCGGAATATGCGTCGAGAAAACAGATGAGTTCCGAGCCTTTTGTAGAATCGATAACTTGATCAATTCTAGGCAGAGCGAACGGATCTTTTGGACAAGCCTTGTTCAAGGCAGTATAATCAACACACATCCTTATCTCAGTGGTGTCCTTTTTAGGGACCATTACAGGGTTGGCCGACCAATTAGTATGGATGACCTCTTCTATGAATCCGGCTAACTCAAGCCGCGCTAGTTCCTTAGCTATCGCCTTACGCTTTTCATCACCAAACCATCGTAAGGACTGTTTGACAGGTTTAGCGTTCGGGTTTACATTTAGAGAGTGCTCGACAAGTTCCCTAGGTACTCCGGTCTTGTCAGATGGCTACCATGCGAAGATATCTTGATTTGCCTGGAGGAACTTGATGAGCGCGCTTTCCTATGTGCTACTTAGGCCTACGCCTATCTGGGTCACCTTGGAGGGGTCATCATCCTTCAACGCCGTCGTCTTCGTCTCTTCTGATGCCTTGAACTCCGGATTTGCCTTTGTCACCTCCTTCGTCGCGGGCATCTCGGACGGATATATGCTCTTCTTGATCTCCTGGTACTCCTGGGCGTGCACCACGGCTTTGGCAAAGGCGGAATTTCCATCCTCTCACTTTCGCGCCTTCTTCGGGTCTCCCCTGATGGTGATCACACCGTTGGGACCTAGAATTTTCATTATATTGTAAATGTAACACAGACGAGCCATAAAAGCCCAGTAAGCCGGACGTCCGAATATAGCGTGGTATGCGCTCTTGAACGGGACCACTTCGAAGGAAAGTGCCTCTGTCCAATAATTCTTTGGTGTTCCAAAAGTAACATCCAAAGTGATCTCTCCCAGGGAATTAGCTTTTCTTCCTAGGACAACTCCATGAAAGATCACAGAGCTATGGTTTAGCTGTGTTTCCGAGATCTTCATCCGGCGTAGTGTTTCGACATAGAGAATATTGATGCTGCCACCACCATCCATGAGGGTCTTCGAGAAACCATAACCGTCAATAAGTGGATTGACGATTATGGCGTATTTTCCTCGCCTGTATAGCTTAGGCGGGTGATCAGCGCGGTCAAACGTTATGGCCACTTCCGACCAGTCCAGATACTGAGGGACAACCAGAACTGTTGCGTTGAGCGCGTGGAGAACTACTTTCTTGACCTTTGCTGGTTGAGATCCGAGGAAGGTGACGTAATTGTCCTTCTTGGTGGGAAAAGTTTTCTTCCCTTCCGACTTGGGATTTGAAGCATCGGCCTCCTCCATGTCGAAATCTTCCTTGGTCTCTTTGTCCTTTTCGGGATTTTTCTTTCCCTTCTTCCGCTTTGCTTTGTAGCCCGCGGTATCATCTCTCTTGATGTCGTTGTTAAAACGACATTCAGTGTTGGTGTGGGACGAGCCCCCATTGGCATCCAAGTGATGCACACATGGGTTATTGGCGATGTCGGCCCAAGTGTAGGTTTTGCCTGGTTGTTGTTCTCCCCTACCTTGGACCCTTGATGTCCCACGGCCACGCCCGCGGCCTCCGCCACGTCCTCCTCGTCCTCTAGACCCAGAAACAGTAGTGACTACTGCTGTCTCCGCGTTGGGTTTTTCTTCTGAGGTATTTTTTCGTTTCTAAGCTTGTTCCTTTGGTTGTTTTGCCGACTGAGGCACAGCTAGGACATTGAGTAATCCCTCTGCATCGTCATCAGCATCTGCATACTTGCTCGCTGTTTCTATCATCTCTCCCAGATCAGTAACCTTGTCACACTTCAAGCGATGGCGCAGTAAGCCAATTGGGAGACCTGCAATGAAAGCTTCAATCGCAGTTTGATCATTTACTCCCTCGCAGGAGTTCTTGGTGTCAATCCATCGTTCGAGATAATCTCAGCAAGTTTCTCCAGCTTTCTGGGTGCAACGCTGTAGGTCTCCAACCGTACAGGACCTCCGATATGTGCCTTCGAAATTCCGAAAGAACGCACTTTGTAAGTCATACCAGTTGTGGATGGTGTTCACCGGAAGTTCATTGAGCCATGATAGTGCCGTCTTCCACAACATAAGTGGGAGATATCGGGTTGCGACCAGGCTGTTTCCGCCTTTGGCGATACAGCAAGCTTGGAAGAAATCCTGTAACCGGGTGTCTGGCCGAGCAATGCCGTCGTAGGCTTGGATGTGTCTTGAGATAGCAAATCCTTCCGAGAATTTTGTAGCTCTGATGCGTGGTCCGAAGCACTTTGGGCCCACATACACGTCATCATTTTCGTAGCGCCGAGCCTCTATGTTGGAGTGGATCTTGTGCCTTGCGTTGTTCGGGGATAGGGATCGTCCCAAATATCGGCTATGGCTGCGGTGCCTTGGAGCTGGACTTCGGCTTCTGCCACCACCTCCTCCGCCACGTCGTCCTCCTTGACCTCCTCGGGGGCCGTTGTGATAACTGTGCTGTGGAGAGGGTGGTCCAGCTGGGTTGTTTCCGGCTGATCACCGGCCTCCGTCCGGAGTGTCATTATTGCGGTTCCGGGGAGGTTCTTGACTATGACGAGCCACCTGCCGGCTCGTGCCAGCGTGGTTTCCGTCGTTCCTTCGTCCGTCGTTCCTACCATGGTGAGGCTCAGCCGGACGGTTTTCGTGTCTGGGAGGTGGCATTTTCTAACGATCCACCTCCCGACGTTTCTCTTTATCTTCTCCTTTTCGGGGAGGATTCCTCGGAATCAGTGCAGCGATCGCGTCTTTCTCGGCTGCTGGAGCGATGTTGCTCCAGTTATGTGTAGTTGTGTGGTGCTGCCCCGACGATCCGGTTCTTGAATAATTGTCTTCCCTGAGTTCGAGGTGACGATGCTGCGCCCGATCGTAGTGGGATCTTACGTCAGCCCATGCCGGATCTGTGCGACATTGGTCGGAATCCGAGACCAGCTTTTGGCTTCAGAGAGGGCGACTTTTTGTTGCTCCAGTCCCTTATTGAGTAGCCTGATACCCAATCGTATCTCCTCTGGTCCTGGATTAGCCGATAGAGTTTCGCGAGCTGCCACGGTATTTTGCACTGGTGTTGGGTAAACCCAATCTCCGTTGCTATCCTTCTGTGGCTTCCCCATCTCATCTCCAAAAAGGACGGCACGGACACGTGGGAATTGGTTGTCATCTATGTGACGCTTCCGTGTCTTCTGATGTAGACGGGACATGTACTCCTTGTTTGACATGCGCTTCTTCTCCATCTCGATGTTTTTGGCTTCGTCAAGGAGTTGTTGATGGCACACTTCTAGGGCCTGGGCCCTTTCGTCCAGCTCATCTGCAGTAAGTTCTGCAGCTGTAGGTATAGGTGTGGTTGATGCAGCATCGATGAGTTTACGCGCACCTTCAGTGATCACGTGTCCATCCACCGATGCTTCTTTTTTCGGCTCGTCTGGGATTAGTGCTGCATCCGAGTCTTCCTCGTATTCCTCAGCAATCACCTCCTCTGCTAGAGGGTCTTTTGCCAGGGTCTTGTTTTTCTTGTTCTTCTTCTTTGCCTTCTTGGCAGCGCCGGTAGCAAAGACGGCTTTAGGTCCATTTCCCGGAGTCAAGCTCTGATCGGTACTTTCGGATATTTGGACTTCGGGATTGTCTCCGACGTCCATGTCATCCTGCGTTTCAGGAGAGTGTTCCCCGGATCCTTCATCCATGGCTTCCCCATCCTCTGCAGCTTTGGAGATGTACTCCTCTTCATATTCCGCGGAGAACTTTCGGAAATCTGCCGACATCATGGATTCATCCGAAGATGCGGGAACGTCGGCGTTTGTTCCAATTGCCTCCAGCACCGAGTCGGTGTTTTCTCCAGCATCGGCAAAGCTGGATCCGGATCCAACATATCCGACGAAGTGCGATGCATGCTTCCTGAGGTACCTGCGGCTTGCGCGATCAGCCATATCGAAACTTTTAACGATTTCGAGGATTGCATCTGCGCTAGCGCCTTGCAGTATCATACATCTTAGTGTGTACCCGAGGAAAGGCCTGTCTGTCCCGACATCGTCAGAGTCGGAATCAGTGTCGTTGATGTGCTCCTCCTAGATTTTGACTTCCACGGGTGGGTCGATCTGGGATCCGGCTTCTCCAGGGAGATCCACTCCAGATTTAACTTGGACCGTGTGGTTTTCTTCAGGCTCGGATTTCTCCACTATCTCTGCAATTTGTGCGGGTTGGGTGGGGTTAGGGTTTTCTGAGATCCGGAACTCTACCGCCTCCGCGGACAAAGGGGACCCAGAAGATTCTTCAGCCTCTATCATCACCGCTGGGGTGGGTTGGGCAAGTTCAGCGAAACCGATGTAAACATCGATCTCGACAAAAGACATGATAGTATAGGCAGTCACGGCCTCCCTAGCCAGAATCCAAGTCTCGTCGAGAACGATGAGAGGGACGTCACTTGTGTAGAGGATGCGACCGACGGCGATGGTCTCGCCGATTCCGATTCTTGCAGATTCCGCTCGGAATGCAGATCCGAAGCTCACTTGCCCCACGGTGGGCGCCAACTGTCGTCGGATTGAGGACAAGTACGCCATGAGGGGGTCCTTGAGGCGTGCGGGAGAGAGGGGTGTGAGACGTACGGTGTTCCGGGACGGTGAGCACACAAGTTTACCCACGTTCAAATCCGCGGGCTTTGGACGGACCCTACTCCTGCTAGCAATCCAGTAATACGGCATACCTGGAATATGGGTTACAAGGGTTTCGCCTGTGCGATGTGAGATTGTAGACTATTGAGGTTATGCCCTAAAGGCTCTCCCTAGGATGGCTTATATAGATATCCGTCCTAGGCTTTACATGAGAGATCAATCCGGCTACGACTAACAGTTGGTTACAGAGTACACCTTGAACTACAAGTAACATTATGGGCCTAAGTCGGTAAGTCTTCTGGGCCTTCCCGTAGTCGGATTGGACTCTGTCTTCTCTCTCTAACTGGGCCCCCCGTGAAGAAAAGCTCTAACCCAAAGTGGGCCACCCTGGTCAGTGAGGAACTGTGAGGATACCCGGAAAGTATATCCCCAACACAAGGTTGAAGGAGTCAATAGACAACAGTCTGCCTCCCCTGAGTAAGCCAAGCTCACACGACCTATCCTTCAAATCGTCGGTGCACACCAAGAAAGTCTAGGTCCACCCGACGAACTCGACCAAGACGGCCCTCATCGCCAACAAGTTGAGTCCCGCATAGGAACTCGGGCTTGTCGAATTCCTTTGTGACCGCTAGGAAATCTTCGCCTGGTGTCCAGCGGACATGCCAGGAGTTCCCAGGGATTTCGCCGAGCACTCACTCAATGTGAATCCAGACACAAGGCCAGTTAAGCAAACAATACACCGACTGTCTGAACCAAGAGGAAAAGCGGTCGGTATGGAAGTCAACAGACTCCTCGATGCAAAATTCATACGCGAGATCAAGGAAAGCGCCTAGCTTTCAAATCCAGTGCTTATGCCTAAAAAGGACACGGATATCCTACGGATGTGCATGGACTTCACCTCCTTGAACAAGCACTGCCCGAAGGATCACTTCTTGTTTCCACGGATCGATCAGATAATCGACTCCACTATGAGATGCGAGCGCCTCTACTTCCTCAACGCCTACTCAGGCTACCATCAGATTCGAATGAAGGAGGAAGACCCGGAGAAAATGGCATTCACAACACCCTTTGGTGTGTTCTACTACAACACGATGCCCGTCGGGCAAAAAAATGCAGGCGCCACCTATCAGCGGTGTATGTAGGCCTGCCTCAAGAACCAACTTGGTCGCAATATCCAAGTCTACGTCGATGACATCATTGTTAAAACTAAAGAGGAAGAGGTGTTAATTGACGATCTCCGCGAGACCTTCGATAATCTCGATCGCTATAGGATCAAGCTCAATCTAGACAAATGCGCCTTCGGCGTACCATCTGGGCAACTGCTCGGGTATCTCATCTCCGCGAGAGGGATTGAGGCAAACCCGAAGAAAATAAAGGCCATACTGGCCATGGAGAAGCCAAAGAACGTAAAAGGTGTCCAGCAGCTTTCTGGGTGAATCGTGGTGCTCAGTCGATTCATCAGTCACATGGGAAAAAAGGCATTGCCTTTCTACCAGCTTCTCCGTAAAGCTGACAAGTTGGAGTGGACAGATAAAGCACAGGAAGCATTCGAAGACCTCAAGCGCCTACTATCCACATCACCAGTATTGGTGACGCCTCGTGAAAAGGAGCCGTTGTTGCTATATATCTCTGCCACTAACTAGGTGGTAAGCACTATGCTCATGGTGGAACGAGCCGATGGAAACAAAGTCCATGGGGTACATCGCCCAGTCTACTACCCTCAGCGAGGTGCTCACGCCAACCTAAAAGCGATACCCGCATTATCAGAAGCTAGCATACGGCGTCTTCATGACAGCTAGGCGACTACGGCACTACTTCCAGGAGCACCCAATCGTGGTGGTGAACGACGCCCCGCTCGGGCACATACTCAACAATCCTGATGCCACTAGATGAGTCACGCTCTGGGGACTCGAAGTGTCTCCACGAGACATCACATATGAGAAGCGTTACGTGGTCAAATGGAGAACCAGCTCCCCAACAAGCCAGACATGTCCTACCTTGTGCACTAGATGGAGAACCAGCTCCCCAACAAGCCATACATGTCCTACCTATGGACAATGCACTTTGATGGGTCCAAGCGAAAGGAAGGAGCTGGCGTAGGTGTCAAACTGACATCGCCCAAGGTGACAAGATGAGGTACGTTCTGCAAATGCAGTTCACAGCCTCCAACATCGAAGCTGAATATGAAGCCTTGATCCACGGAATGAGGATGGTGAAAGCCTGCAGTGCCAAGCGACTCGCCATCTACGGCGACTCCAAACTTGTGGTCAAGCAAACAATGAACGAATGCGATTCTCTGAGAGACAACATGATCGCCTATTGCGACCTCTACGACACACTCTAGGGAGACTTCGACGGCTGCGAGCTACGGCACGTTGGCGTGAAAGCAATGAGGAAGGAGGCACACTCAGCAACATCGGCTCCACCTGGGCCCCAGTACCACCTAAACTATTTATAGAGCGCATCTGCGAACGCTCCATTAAGCCCAAGGCTCCAGAGAAGAAGGCAAGCACGCCAACAGACTCTGGAGCTACGCCACCCAACGAGCCAATGGCACTCAATGACACAGAGCCAGACACAGGACTCGAAGGTCCCATGGAGGTCATGATGATCGAGCCATCCTGGACGCAACTATATGTCACATACTTTCTCAGCAAAAGGTTGCCCGATGACCCGACTGATGCGTGTCATATAGAGCGATGATCTAAGGCATTCACCCTCATCAATGGCGAACTGTACAAGAGCAGCATCATAGGAGTTCTTCAGCGGTGCGTCTCCAACGGGGATGGAAGAGACATCCTCCTTGACATACACGATGGCACTTGCAGGCACAACGCCGGAAGTCTCGTTCTCGTCGCCAAAGCTCTACGAGCTAGATTCTACTGGCCAACGTCCATGCGTGATGCCAAGGACATTGTCTGCGCTGCAACGCTTGCCAAGGATTCGCAAACAAGCCACACGCGCCTGGCACAGAACTCGAACCAATACCAGTGGCTTGGCCTTTTGTGTAATGGGGACTTGACATGGTCGGCAAGCTCCAGAGATCCTCACGAGGAGGATACGTCTACCTCCTAGTCGCGGTCGACAAATTCACCAAGTGGATCGAGGCCATGCCGGTGACAAACCAATCGAGGGCCAGCATCGTCAAATTCTTTGAGTCCATTGTATTTCGCTTCGTGGTGCCACATAGCATCATCACGGACAATGGGACGAACTTCACCTCCAAGGAGTTCCAGGAATTCTGCGAAAACCTGGAAATAAACATTAGCTATGCCTCGTCTATGGCGGAATCAAGAAAAGGCTCCTCTGGCTACTCGAACAAGCTGCTGGGTGCTAGCCATACGAGCTGCAATCAGTACTTTGGAGCCTGTGCACAACTCCAAACAGCGCCACAGGCTACACTCCGTTCTTCATGGTGCACGGTGCTGAAGCGGTGCTACCTGCAGAAGTGCATTACAACGCCCCACCGGTGGTTGCATGAAGTGAGAAAGAATCAACTCTAGCACTCAAAGACTCCGTTGACCCCCTCAATGAGGCAGGTGAGATTGCCATGGAGAGATCCACGATCTACTAGCAGAACCTCCACAACTACCATAGTAGAAGGCTACACCCCAGATCCTTCATCAAAGGAGACCTGGTCTTGTGACTGAAGCAGCAAGGGCACCTCAAGTTCTAGTCCCCTTGGGAAGGACCCTACATGAGTACCGAAGTAATCCCAGGTGGCGCCTATAGCCTTAAAGACTTCAAGAGCGGAGTCGTATACTCCAACCCCTAGAACGTCGTGCAAGTGCGCCGTTTCTATCCTTAGATGTTCTTACTTTCCAAATAAGGCTATTCAGCCAGGCTACTTAGCCACACATTGTACCTCGTGATATTCTATGAATAAATAAAGCTAAGTGCCCCAAACCCTGTGTTTTTCTGCTTTCCTTGCAATTTTTTTACTTGGGGGCTGCGCCACCCTTACATCTTGTTCCACGAACAACACAGTATGCTGAGTAGCTGACGCACTACTAATCGAACCCTTGATAACAGCAACCCAGCTGCAATGCACCTGACAGGTTGGCAAGGTGCTGAGATGCATACACATCAGACTAAAGAAAAGGACCTGTATCTTATAATACATTCGAAAAATATACAAGCTAGCAAGATCTTTACACATTAATGGGTATCAAACACACCCGACACAATCATATAAATTTTACAACACTTATACATCGATGTGTAGGATACAAACTACACTAATGCCGCAAAAGGAGAACATTTGTTTGGTCGTCGAAGAAGTCAACAATATCCTCCACTGGCCGGTCAATCGCCTGATAGTGCGGCACCATATTCCAAGTCATCCCTTCTGGTGGCGGTGGTGGTCCAGCGGCAATAGACGCAATGTCCACATCTGGCCGATGAAGTCGAACCAGCGACAGCACAGCCTTGGCACCTGCGACTAACTATTAGCGCACGCACTCACGAACCACGCTAATATCCTAGAACTTCGCCTGAAGAGCCAACGGGCTTGAGGGCACAGAGCTTAGTGGAAACATTGTCTGATAAATATACTTCAGGCGTGATTGCTCATTCTTCAAACACTGAAGCACCCACGACGCACGATCCTACAACATCGCCAATGTGACTGCACGATCGTGGTCCACCCAGAATTACCCACTAGCCTGCAGCTGCTCCTGGGTTAAGCCATTCATTCGAATGGAAACCCGGTCCTTTTCATCCTGCAGATGACGAGCGCTAACGACTACAAAAAGCAAGACCAAAGTATAAGACAACGCATCGCCACAAACGACTAAAGAAAAGATAAGAAGATAGAGATCTAACATTTCAATTGCTCGTTCAACTGTGCAACTTCATCTAGGAGATACTTCTCGCGAGCGGTGGCCTTATCAGCCTTCGACATCCACACATCCGCGTTATCGCGGATAATGGGAAACTCACGCTCCAACTGATTTATTCGGTCACGCAGTCGCGAGAGCAGCGACACCTCCTCCACCTTTGAACGCGGTTGCGCTGGAGTTTCATCAGTGGGAGGAGAATCATGAGGATCACTCGAAGGACCACTCGAAGGACCACTCGAAGGACCCTATTACAACCAAGCAAGAGGCAAATGATACCAATCATACATTGATAAAAAGGGCGGAGTGCATTCAAATTCGGTAAAAGTATTAACAGGGGTACCCCATAAAAACATGGTTCAGCAAAAGGGAAGCTACACTATTACATATGGCAGCTAAGGCACGTTCTACTTCTTCGACTTCGGGGGCTTCCTCGAATCCGTGGCAGTATCTGATGCCACAGACTTCCTAGTGGTATCCCCAGACAATGTAGCCATTGCCGCTTTCACATGCCGCAGCTCCTCAGAAAATTTGGCGACTGTCTCAATGAGACAAGGCCCATATTTACTGCATCTAGTGGCAAAAGGATGGAATACTACCTGTTGACATCTGCATCGACAGGCATCACCTCGGAGATCGCGCTCGGGTCCAACTATGCACCATGTGCTTGCGCCATCGCGAGTGCCATGGTGGCGCCAACAGATCGTTGCGCATTATTGAAGCCCATCGGGATGCCTTCCACGAAGAATTCCACCAAGCCATCAAGATTTTCGATTAAGGTGGCCTTGGGAAACATATCCTCTCGGAGGCGGCTCAGCACACCCTTGGCTTTTCCCAGTGTGTCTTAGAGGGATACACTACGGTCCTCGACTGCAGCCACGGTGCCAGCCAAGGCATCTACATGGCGCAAAGCCTAGGCGTCGAAGCTTATGCCGGTAGAATTTGACAAACATAGGATATCAGCACAGCGACATTCAACAACAATTGGGAGAAATGCAAGTGAAGCAGAATAATACATGAGAGTGCTTTCGCAATCGAGAAAAGTTGTTCTACGAACAACTTCTCCCTTTTGGCAGTGGAAGCACGCAGATCTTCCTCGCCCTTTTGCGACTACTCCAGAGCCGTGATTGCCTCATCGCGCTTCTTCTTTGCTGCAACAAGTCCCTTTTCGAGGGAAGTAACGCGGCGGAGAAGCTCATTATGCTCACCTAGAAGGGGAAGGACACGCCAATGCACGAGTTTACAAACCTCTATCCAAGAAGAGCAGAAAGACAAGGTTAACACAAACCTTCAACTACACGATGGCGGTTGTCCAGCAAGGCATGCTGCTGACACACAGCAAGAATTTTCTCCGCGAGGTGAGTGGAATTCTTCATGATGGGCTACATCAAAAGATAAGAAGCATCAGCATTAGAAAAAATGAAAAAAGTGTGCACATCAATCCAATTCGAATGCCAACGGCAAAAGACACTTACATGCTCCTCTAGGGTCTCTGAAGGTTCTTGTCGATTGGGTGTCCGTGCAACCATCTTGTGCCCCCTAATATGGGGGGAACTCGAAGAGTTGGCGCCAGAGTGGGCCGCCACTAGAGGAGAAGGAGATCGTATGGCCACTTCCTTGTTTTTGGAGTCTGCGACTCCAGATTCTTTAACAAATTGGTAGTCGTCAGAAGACGACGACGCCGTTTGACTGCAAAAATCAAGCACTACTTCAGAAGAAAGAACTTCGAGGAAAACAGGATGAACTCGAGAAATATAAATACTTACCCGTCAAAATTCTCAAGGTCAAAGGAATCCCCTGATGAATCCTTCGGCCACCTCAGCTTATTACGAGCGAGAGGAGCCATGGCGCGTACAGGCATGGTGCGGATTAGCTCCTCCACAGCAGCAGGAGGACCCTCCGGCATAGTCAGCGAGGAGGCATCAGAATCTTTGCTACGGGAGCACTTGCGAGTCCCATGATCCCTAGACTCGGGGGATTCCTCCTCTTCCTCCATAGGGATGGTGGAGCCTGACTCGTCCTCTCCGTCCACCTCGCAAGGAATAATTCCTTCAGGCCGAGGAGGCAAGTTGGCAGCCACAGCCAAGTCCTAACAATAGGATAGGCATCAGTCACCTACAAGCAACCGAAAATACAAGAAACTTCAAAGAGAAATCCACCTTGGGCGGAGGATTTTTGGCGCAGAATGGAGGCACGACTGAGTCACTAGGAAGATCCTACTTGGTGGTGTACTTGGTCACCAGTTGCAACCTCCTGTCCACTTCACCAGAGGAAATGCCCTCTGTAGAGATGCGAGTGACATCACCAGCACCGGTCCAGTGGAACATTGGGTGTACCCTAGCCTGCAAAGGCTGTACGCGGCGACTCATCCAAGTACAAATGAGCTCTGCGGCGCTTACTTCTTTCCCTATGCGATGTTTGAGGTCATAGACACGCCGATACAACATCTTTGTTTCCTCAATTTTGACGGGCATCACGACGTTCTTCCAGGACCGCCTCCATTTGCAGACCGCCACCGGATCGAAGCGCGCGAGTCCGTAGTGTTCTCCATCGGCCTTCTGGTCGCGGAGATAGAACCACTTATCCCTCCACCCTTGGACATATGCGGTGAGTTTGATGTCGAAATAAGCGACATTGGAGTTGACGTGGATCCCGCAGCCTCCTACATCATAGACTACCGAATCCGACCCCGACTGACGCTTGAGCTTGAAGAGTTTTTTAAAGAGGCCAAAGTGTGGCTCGATTCCGATCCAGCACTCGCAAATATTAATGAAGCAGGCGATGCGGAGAATAGAGTTTGGGGATAGCTGGTGCATCTGGAGCCCGTAGAAGCAAAGAAGACCCCTAACAAACGGATGCAGGGGAGAGAGAGAGCGTGAATGATGAACGCAAGGAACATCATTAGGAAACCCGCAGGAGGACTAGGGATTACCTCGTCACTGGGGACGCGAGAGTCATCCTCCGCAGGAGGAAGCGCTCCATCTTGGCACTGGGTGAACAGCTCTAATGGCTTGATGAAGGATCGTCGCCATGACCCATTGGTGACGCGAGTGCCCGTGCCCTTCTTCTTCCTAGATCCGGCGGCGCTGGTGCACGTGACGGCGGCACCCTTCTTCTTGGCTGCGATGGCGACAGCCGCAGATCTAGCAGCGGAACCTCCGTTATTCCTACCCATCTTGCGCTGGAGATGTGAGCGCAGGAAGTAGATGGGGAAGACGTGGAGTTGGTCCAGTGCCACGGAGGAGATGTGTGCAAAGGAGCAGCAAGAACAACAATGGCGGAGGAGCACAAGCAAGAAGAGAGATGTGGGGAAATAACCGCACGGCGTGCCCCTACTTAACCTCCTAGCAGATGCCATCCAACGGCCACAAGAGAATCTACCAGATGCGTGTCGTACATCGACATTAACGCGTGGCAAAGGTAAACCACGAACCGTCCCCCACTACCAGGGTCCCACTTGCTGACTTGGACTTGACCGAGCGTGCATAATCTTCTATTTTAACTGTGTCTCCTTGATTTCCGCGCATAATGGGAGTTACTGACGTGGGTATACCCTACAGGTACTCGAGTTTGGCATATATAGTCCAGTCTGGTAGAAGCCCACACTGTTACTAGGGCCCAGTATAGGATTCGTGTGACGCACGGAGACTCCGACTCCTTGAAGCACAAGACAAAGCTTAAGATAGAAAGTTTAAAGGGACAAACCCTAATATGTAAAGCCTCGACCCGCTAACTGAGACCTAGCCTATCTATATAAAGTCTAAGAGGGGGCAGCGAGGAGGACAATCACAACCCTAGTTTCCAGAACCATCACCAGATTGCACCTGTGCACCCCCTGTTACTTTCGACTGCCTCGATAATTCCAAGAGCAGACAAGTAGGAGTAGGGACCTCTACGAGGCCTGAACCTGGGTAAACCTTGCTTCCTTGTGTGCTTGTTTGCTAGCCGATTGACGCCTCTAGCGCTCCCTCCTTCTCCAAAACCCAAGTCCATAACAATGGGCATTGATGAGTTAATCCCTCGTCACTTACCATACAAGAGATCAAGATTAACGAGCAAGCTTAAAAATTACTTGTACAACATTCATGACCATAAAAAAGAAGACCAAGATCGACACGTTTCATGTCGATAGAGGCTAATATGTGGGCCCCAGCAGCAAGACCATACACGTCTGCCACATGGAACAACGTTACCAAGGTCAAACCATCGGTCATGACCAAAAAAAATGTCCAACATACACACCTTTCCTCTACATAGGAGGCTGACATGTGGACCCAGCAGGGATACATTATACAGGTGATGTATAGAGCAACGTTGCCTAAGTTCCAATCGGGGAGGGGGGAGGTGCGAGAGAAAAAAAAAGTCTAGCATGCACATGTTTCCTTCATAGAGCAGGCTGACATATCAGGCCCACCAGCCTGTATAAACGGGTGAAGCAGTGAGCAACGCTATCAAGTTCGGAACACGAAGGCACGATAGAGGGTATAAAATCCATCATACACATGTTTCTTCTAATGAGAGGATGTCATGTGGGGCCCAACAGCGTGATTAAACGTAGATGCATCGAACAACGCTATCAAGTTCGAAAAAGGGTAGCGCGAGTGAAGGAAAAAAATCCATCATACACATGTTTCTTCTAATGAGAGGATGACATATGGGGCTCAGGATGTTGGTTAAACGGTAGATGCGTCGAGCAGCGCTATTAACTTCGGAACGGGGTAGCGCCAGCGAAGGAAAAAATTCCATCATACGCACGTTTCTTCTTATGAGAGGATGTCATGTGGGTCCCTAGAGGTTGATTAGATGGTAGATGCATTGAGAAGCACTATCAACTTCGGAACAGGGTAGCGCGAGCGAAGGGATACAATTCCATCATACACACGATCCTTCTAATGAGAGGCTGACATGTGAGACCTAGGAGCCTAACTAAACGGCAGAAACCTCGAGCAACATTATCGAGTTCAAATCAGGGAGGCGTGACCGAAAAGTATGGTACGCTAGAGACACTGACGTCCGGGACCCACACACCTCAAAAGACATCGTTGAGTCAATATCGTGTGAGGAAACGAACATCTTGCTTCTGCCACGCGCTGGCCGAGCTTCCTCCATCGTAGTAGAGGGCCGCGAAACCACAAAATAAAGTTTTACATCGGCCACGACCGAGCCGAGAATTTCGTTGTGGAAGAAGCACCTTCTACGACGACCGTCGGGCCAAGTCATTGCGGAAGGAAACTTTTCTTGTAGTGATCGCATTATGAAGAGGCTGACATCACGGATCCACCAGCCTGCTACATCCCTCGAGTTTAATGGTCGGGTTTGAAAAAAAGTTAAATACTTGTACAGAGAGGCTGGCATTAAGGACCCACCAGCCAGAACATACAAGGCTTTAGGGACCCACAAGCCAGAACATAGCAGAGAGGCTAACATGGGAGCCCCAATAGCAAGACCATAAATGGAAGCCACATCGAGCAACATTGCCAAGGTCAAAACAACAAACGCAACAGAAAAAAGTCCATCATACACACGTTTCATTTACAGTAAGACTAACATGTGGGACCCTACAGTGAGACCTTATTCAGGTGCTGCATCAAGGAATGTTGCCAAGTTTAATACAGGGAGGCGCGAGCGAGAAAAAGTATAGCATGCAAACATTTCTTCTAATAAGAGGCTGACATGAGGGACCCATCAGCCTGAAAAACGGCTGATCCAGCGACAAACATTATCAAGTTCGAAACATGGAGGCATGAGTGAAGAAAAAAATTCAATCATAAAACCAATCCTTCCAATGCGAGGCTGACATGTGGGACCCAGCTACATGACCAAACGGCTGATTCGTCGAGCAACGCTATCTAGTTTGGAATAGGGTAGAGCTAGAGAAGAAAAAAATCCATCATACACACAATTCTTCTAGTGAGAGGCTAACATAGGGGACCCACTAGCCTGAATAAACGGCTAATGCAGCGAGCAACGCTATCAAGTTCGAAACACGAATGCGCGACCGATGGAAAAAATTCCATCATACACATGTTTCTTCTAATTAGAGGATGACATGTGGGCCCCAGCATCATGATTAAACGATAAATGCATCGAGAAATGCTATCAAGTTCGGAAGAGGGTAGCGCGAGTGAAGGAAAAAATTCCATCATACACAGGATTCTTCTAATGAGAGGCTGACATGGGGGACCCAGCAACATGACTAACCGGTAAATGCAGTGAGCAACCTTATCGAGTTCACATCTGGGAGGCATGAGCCAAGGGAAAAATCCATCATGCACACATTTCTTCTAATGAGAGGATGACATGTGGGATCCAGCAGCCTGATTAAACAGCAGATGCATCGAGCAACGCTATCAAGTTCGGAACAGGGTAGCGCCAGTGAAGGAAAAACATCATCATACACATGATTCTTCTTATGAGAGGCTGACATGTGGGATCCAGCAGCCTGACTAAATGGCAGATGCATCGAGCAATGTTCTCAAGTTCAAATTCTGGAGGCACTACCGATAAATATGGTCCGGTAGAGAAACTTATGTCCAGGACCCACACGCCTCAAAAGACTTCGGTGAGACAACATCACGCGAGGAACCAAAAATCTTGCTTCTGCCACGCGCCGGCAAGCTTTCTCCATGTTTTTAGTGGTTTCATCATAGTAGAGGTCCACGTAACTAGAAAAAAATGTTTTCCATTGGCCACGGTCGAGCCGAGAAATTCATTGTGGAAGACGCGCCTTCTAAGATGACTGATGGTCTAAGTCATTGTGGATGGACACTTTTTTTGTAATGTGCATGGGCATTTGTCATATAGCCTACATGGGAAAATTTGACATATGGCCTACATGGGAAAATTTGACATATAGCTTGCTTGGGAATTTGACATATGGCCCGCATTGGAAAATTTCACATATCGCCTTCTTGGGAAAATTCGACATATAGCCTACTTGGGCATTTGTCATGTGGCATGCATGGGAAAATTCGACATATTTTGACATAAAGCCTTCTTAGGCATTTGTCATATATTATACTCGGCAAGCTGAGATACTTTGGGAGCCGGGATACTTGATGAACTGACATACATGCATGCATATCGATGCCATCAATCTAATGATATTATATGAGATATGAGTGATCCGACATATATGTCGATGTCACAATACTCGGTCAGACTGAGATAAACAATGAATTGAGATAATTTTTGATGATGCCTTGATATCTTGGCAAACCAACATAGATGGTGATTTGAGATACTATCATGATCATGCCGTGATATCTTGGCAAACCGACATAACGGTGATTTAATATACTTTTAGCATGAAGTCATGATATCTTGGGAAACCGATATAAACGGTGGTTTAAGATACTATCGTGATGATACCATGATACATTAGCAAACTGACATACATGGTGATTTGAGATATTTTAAGATGATGCCATGATACATTGACAAACTGACATAAACGGTTATTTGAGATACTTTAAGACACCACAATGACATCGCAGGAAGTTTTCCTCAGCAATAGACATTCAAAGTGACATAGCTAGTCAACATACGCATATAACAGATCCTCAAACTTAGCAGTTGACATAATAAAAGACATAATCATAGTTATAATCGATGAAATAGTTGTACACATAGAGCATTTGACATACTTTGAAGGAATAGCAAGGGACATATTCTATATAAAGTAAATGCTAATCTAAGCATCAGTTCTATGCATGGGGATGCTGGATAAGAAACAGTCGAGCCCCTGAGATACTTTTCCTTCCTATGGGATATTCTATGCCGGATTAGCTGGCTAGCCCCCAGGTTGATACATATCTTTCCCATGGTGTACAGCTATACAAGTGATAAAGGGTGATAGCCCCCGAGTGACATTCGGAGTTACCATGTGCGTGTAGATTGTAGATACTTATGTGAATATTATCGGTGATGACGTTGAGGCCGCCATATGTTGATGGGGGAGTCTTACATTCTAGCCCCTAGGACTTGTTGGATACTTAATGATGATGAATAAGAAGAGGATGTTGCACTGATAGTGATGCAGATGTTGGTGAAGACAATCATGTCCAGATGAAATTTCTAGCCAGTGCCAACTATCATGGTGGTAACACGGCAGATGCTTGGGGTAGGCTTAAGTTGGGGCTGATGGAGACTAGAGGATCCGGGGATAGATGATGTGGTGAAGACCGCACACGGAAGGACACTACAAACACGAAGATCTACCCAGGTCCAGGGCCCTCATGTGGATGTAAAACCCCTAATCCTGCCCGTTTGAATGTATATGAGCTATGTATGTAGCTACAAAGGTGCTCCTTGAGTTGTATCATGCCTCTAAGAGGCCTTCTCTATGTGCTTGAGAGCTAGAGGAAGAAGAGAGCTCGTAAGATGCTGGAAAGAATGAGTCACCAGATGGGTGCCCAGGAGATCGATCCCCTTGGTGCTCCTTATAAAGGGAGCCCTAGGAACAAGTGATACCCCACATACATTATCCATGCACTGTTCATGAGTTGACTACTAGGGTCTTGTTAATTGTTGCTGATGTGACTACTAGGGTCTTGTCGTAATATAACAGACATGGGCTTGGCAGGTCTTGTCCGTCCTTGGTCTTTTCCTCTTGTGCTTGTCCTTGGCATCTCCTAGTCGTCAATCGGATCCTCTTCTAAGGATAAGGAGGCATTTGGTACTTGTCGATGTAGCGTGTGCTGGTCTGATCTAGGGGTGTCCCAAGACCGTCATAAGAAGGACCATGGTTTTATTAACTGAGGTAGAGGAGGATGAGGTTGGTGCAGAGGTGTCGATGCAGAGCAGTGGTGCCGAGGTAACGTGGAGCAGCTAGAGGACGTCGAGGTAATATCGCTTGAGGAGGCTGAGGTGACATCGGCTGGGTGCAGGGTCATCGATGAAGTGGCGCCCCAGCTAGGACCGCATGAAGCCGGTCCAGACGTGATCGGGTAGAATGCCCAACCAGAATTTCTTAGTGGCAGCCCAGGCTAGGGAATTTGCAAAGAGGTGGGCCAGGACTGAGTGGCCCAGCCTTTATTGGCTATGCCGGCCTAGAGGCGTGCTGCCCAGGCAGTCTGGGATACGACGACATCCCACGGTGGGCCGGTCGGGATGAGGAAGATGCTGGCCTGCCTGGGGGAAGTCATGCTCTTGCCCAACCAGCGAAGTGCAACGAGGAAGTGGGATGATGAGGAAGAGGCGATGTCAGGAGACGAAATCGGCCCGAGGTGGGCCGGAATAGCCCATTGTCGGCCCACCCAGGGAGGAGCGGCGGCGAGGCCGAGGACGGGGAAGCCGACCCAGGCAGAGATTAACTGAATGTCGGCTCAACCGAGAATGTCAGCCCAGGAAACGTGGATTTTGCCTAGGAGGTGCACAACTACGCTGAATCGGCCTTATGTCAGCCTAGGAGATCATCTTCCTTTTCTTTTATTTAATTCCTTTTCTAGTATTGCAAACTCATGTATTTTTATAGACATATCCTCTATTGAGTCATTTGATCTCTAACTCTGGGGTACCTGGGGTCATATCCCCGACAATGTCTAATAATCCAACAGTTTATATTGTGACTCAAATAAATTGTAACTCGGATAGTATTTACACTTCATAATTCCTGAACAGTTGATGATGTGTCGTCTCTTTCTCAGGAAGAGATATGGTGGATGATGCGCATAGATGCTCAAATTATTTTGCCATGGAGCCACCGGTATTCAGATTTAACAGTATGTCTCTTCTTAAGGATAATGCATCAGATAAATAAAAATAACAGTATTGTTATGAGGGAGCAAGAAATGATGGGGTATTTCTTGGGTTCATCAAGTATAGCCATTAGATCTTTCACAAAAAGAAGTATAGCCATTAGATTACTGCCGCAGATTAAGTTCCTAAAATGAGAAGATTTGCACGGATGCATGCGTAAAAGTACCGACCGGCTAAATAGATGGGAGAAAATGTCATTTACTAGAGAAGAGAAGAACCCTAGCCTCCTAAGTAAAGTTGTGCAGCACACACTTGACATGCTTAGAATAACCGGGGAAGCACACGCTAGTAGAAACATGGCCTTTTGTGCCAGTTTGTAAGGGGCTTTAGTCCTAGTTGCCCAACCGGGACGGGGAAATCAGGACTAAAGCCCCAACCCTTTAGTCCTATGTAACATCCCAAAACATTAATCCAAGGTTATTAAGATCCAAATCCTCAAAATTTAGGGTTAACAAAATCTTTTCCAATTAAAAATATGAATGTATTCATGTGTGTGTGCATTTAAAATAGGAGTTGATTTGAATTGCCATGGTTATGTGATCCATTGCATGTAAAATGATTCTTAGGTGAAATAAACATCATCTAAATCATTCCCAAACAATTCCCAAAGAAAAACAACCCAAAATGAATAAATGGAGTGAATGGTCATTTGTGCCATTTTAATCAACATGCCTACTTTGGCTATTCCTAGTACTCAAAACCTAACAGAAACAAATGTGGATCTTTGCACCCCTCGCTTGTACACATAATGAGGTACCAAGGCCCACCTTGTGATCTGCCAAAAACATTCAAACACTATATTTAAATGGCATTGGAAAATTGAATATATGTCATATGGGAAGATCCCACTATTTCAAAAACCACTCAAACAAGCTCAAATTTCAAAGCCCAAGCACCCACAGAGTCTCAAGCTCAATACTAGCACACCCACCAAAAATATTTTCAAAATTCAAAAATAAAGTTCTTGCGGCCATTTCATCAAACACATGGCAGGCAGAATCAAACACTAATAGCTAGCTCACTATTTGCAATAGGGTTTTGCCCCCATTTGATCTCCATTTAATCCCTTTGTCCCCTCTTGATCAAACCAGACCCTAACCAACCCATCCCCTACCCCTAGCAGCATGGCCATGCCAAGCCGAGCACATGCTGGCCAGCCGATCATGCCATCGCCGCAGTAGACCGTCCCCCTCTCTCTCCCCATGACTACTAGCTAACCCTCACCTCACACGCGCATACATTCCGCCGCTCGACCGCAGCCCGCGTCCACCGCTCCGCCACGACCCAAGGAGCATGCCAGACATGCCCATTCACTGCCCAACGCACCACAGCCACCGCTCGCCATGGACACCGCCGCCTCTGCCGCGCAGAGCGCTAGCACCGCTCGACCACATACCACCATCCCTAGTCCCGCATTGATCACGTAGAGCACCACCAGGAGACCAGCGACCGCCCCTACCACGAACCATGCCGCTAGCACGCTGTGCAGCCCTCGCCGGAGCCGCTCGCCCATCCCTCTTGGTCGCGTCGTCGTCTTATAAATAGAGACCACCCCAGCCCATTTTGGCATACCACTCACCTCCCCTCACCTAACTGACCGTTCCCCACCTCTAGCCGGAGCAGCGCGAGCACTGTCTCGCCGAAATTTGGCTGTAGTAGCCCACAATAGAGGTGGAAAGGGTACCACTGATTGTGACCACCCCTAGAGCTTCCTCGACCGTCCCTGAGCTCGCCGTCGACCACCAGTCCGTTTGACCGCCTCGCCGTCGTCGCTAGAGCCCTGGTACGCCCCCTAAGCACCCCCACCGAGCCGCTAGGGTTCGACCTTGCCGGCGACCTGTTCGTCGTCGACGACGATCCCTAGCCATTGATCCCCGTTCTAATCCAACGCCCCATATCGCCCCATATCGCCCCGTACCGCTTCGCGCGTTATGAGCCGCTGACTGGTGGACCCCCTGTCAGCTGAGCCCCGCGCCGCGTAGGGTCACTGTGCCGGCCCGTTAGTGTTCCCGAGCGACCCATTTAGTTTGAATTAGGATTTTTCTATTTTAGTTTCAACCTAGTTCTATCCTCTAGTTTGATATTCAATTCAGAGAGTTTTACAAATCCAAATGGAGTGATTCCAATTTTGTTGGAAAGATACTGAAAAGATCTATCCAAGACCGTTGGATTTAATTCAATTAGAGTTAGAGATCTTTCCTAGTAAAAATAATAAAACAGAAGCATTTGCACCTTGCAGCATTTTTCAAAATTCAACCATGATAGCTTTTGAGTTGATTCCAACTCTCAAAAATCACATTTCACCATATCTATCTGAATATGTAATAATATTAGGGTTTACATGTAGTGACTTTGGACTAATACCAAAATAATGCTATATAGGCATTTCTAGTCACTTTAAAACATTAAATAATGAACTTAAACCAAAGTAATTATGATCCAACCCTTAAATCACATTCCCACATGTTAGAATACGTGGTGATGATATGTGTCCACATGATCCCATATTTTAAGTGGTGAATATTAAATCTTAGTTATTTTTCAATGAGTGAAATTACTTTTCTAAAATAAAAAGGAAGAAACTATTGAAATCAACTTGTGATGCTTATGATGATAATAGATCATCAAATGTATTCCTAGGAGTGCTAATTAGACTAGTTAAGTATTGTTTGGTGATTGTGTACTCCGTATGTATTTATAGACGATAGTACCGACCAAGCATTCGAGGAGGAGGAGTTCTACCAAGAAGAAGAAGAAGAAAACTTCAACCACTGCACCAACCAAGGCAAGCTACTAATGGCAAGCTAACACTTGCAAGTATAATGCTTAGCAAGCTAGGATTTATCTAGATGGTTTAGCAAATATGCTTTAGGCATGCTTGAGTTATACCACTTTGACTAGTATTTACCCCAAGTATTATTTTCAAGCTTTACTTCCTTTACTTTACCCAAAGTTCTCTACTTGTTTTGAAGGTAGCATAAAGATTATAAAACTTGACCTATATAGAACCCTTTAGATGTCATTCTATGGCATGAGATTGATCCCATCATTTCCACCCTAGTGAACACTCTTAACTTAGTAGTTTAGAGTAGATAAAAACTTGAGTCACTTTAGATGGGAGCACTTGGTGAAAATGAATTGTGAAAACCTTGGAATGATGATTCATTCTATTTAGATGTTTTGATATGTGTTGAGAAACACAAATGGTTTATGATGATGAAAATGTTGAGGCATGAGCCTTAACCCTTTTATAAAACGGATGGTTGGATTAGGATGTGATGCCATTCCAAATTTACCGTACAACCACACTACCGGAAGTTTATATGCATTAGTATTAGTTCCCTCGTGGGAGAGGTTTGAGCTGAGGCTACCTCTCAATGTTGTCCACCTATGCAGTGCCCAAGATGACTGATGGTCATGGTTGGGAGGCCATGCTCATAGGAGAGGTGTTTATACTAGGGTGTGTAAAGGAAAGGTTATGCTTGATTATCTGCATAATAAGTATGATGATTCAGGGCTATCCCTAACAAATGTATTGAATCTTGCGGTGGAAGTGTACCACCTCTACAGAGTGTCAAACTATTCGAATAGCCGTGTCCGTGGTTATGGACAGTTGGAATGGCCATACTGTTTCATTGTAAGATGTTTTCAAAATGACTTATGACATGAATGATGAATATTGAGTTGACCCCCATTGGGTTGTGTTTATGACAATAGCTTCCCAACTTAAGTGATTCTAGAACCTTATTTTATCTTTCTTTGCTTCAGAACTCAGCTTAGGTTTAAAACTTAACTTTATAGTTAAACTTAGATTTAGCACTTGAACTTAGATCTATACTATTTGTTAGTGGTAGTTTGCGAGTACTTAAAGTGTACTCATGGCTTTTGTCCCTGGCTATTCTCATGCCCAAACTATGAAGGAGACTACCAAGATGATGGCCAGCATGACGGCTATGATAACTAGGACTATCTGCCTTCGTCAGCATTGCCTGTGCCCCTGAAGATGGACCCCATCGCTACGCTTATCTTTTATTTCCGCTGCTTGTTGTATTAAGACTGGATCATTTGATCCTTATATGTGTAAGACCTTATGTATGGTTTGTAATGGATGATGTATTGTGATATCCAATCCGTTATGTCTGGCAAAAATGGTAATCCTAGGATTGCGAGGTAGGGCATAACGGGCATCTGGGATTAAAAATCCGGGTGCTGACAAGTTGGTATTAGAGCCATCCTGACCATAGGAGACCCTAGTTAGAATGGACGTCCGAACCAAAAACTTAGTTTCAAAACCAAAGTGAGTATTTATGAAAAATTATTTCCTCCCTTATCCTTGTGAATTCATTCTTTCTCAAAAATTCATGTTCCTCAAAATCCGTACCTTACTACTTAAAATTTGACACACTTGATCACTTCACTAATTTCCTCATCCTAAATTCTTGTAGATGGAGTCTCAGTTCAGCAAGTTCTACCAGTTGGAAAACGGAGGTCAATTGTTCTTCAAGAGGGATCTGGATTCACTGTCGGAGTTACTAGGACGCCCACAGTAGGAGTTTCTTGGAGCTCAACTTCCAGGACCCCCAGGAGGAGACTTAAAGTGGCTAGTCACCGCGGATCTTAGAGGAAGCATCGAAGCACCAACGTCCGGGAGAATCCAGCTCTCCGTGAGAGAGAACACCTGGCTAGATGGATTAGCCAGGGCAATGCATGAAGCTCTCGCATGTCTATGTGCCCTTAGCGTCAACCAAATCCAAGGAACCCGTTTTGCTCACTATGCAAGACGTGACTTCATGGGAATGCCAATGGAGATGCCAAGTCACCCAGAATTGAGGCGTCAAGTGGAGAATCTTGACTTCTTGTTGCACGAAAGATAGCAGGAACTAGACAATGCTAGAGAGTTAGCGAACCAGAACCGTGCCATTGCCGACCAGAAGGCCTAGACATTCGCACTGCTTGTGCAGCATCGCCAGTTTCTTCACCGCCAGCGTGGAAAGAAGGATCGCACCATCGCCCGTCTTCGCAAGAAGGTGGCCGACCTCGAGAAGACCTTCAAGGAGCAAGAAGCTCAGCTTGCAACAAAGGAGGAAGAATAGGAGGGTGAAGACATCCAGGGAGACATGGATTCTTACCTCAGCAATGATGATGACTTTCTGGAGGAGGAGGCTGTGGACTTCTACACTGATGATGAGGACCCCGACTTCATCGACGATGAGTAGATGCACTAGAGCACTGTCGTAGCATGAGATGTATCGGTCCCACTGTATCGTAGCTTACAGAATGGTTCTTCAAACTGTCTGTTTTCCTTTGATTGTTGTGGTGTGTGTTTGTATCGTGTGCTTGTTTGCATGAATGAAATGGAGTTAGTTGAAAAACCTGAGTCTAACTCAAAGTTTTAGATTGGAAACCGAAACCATGAACCTTAGAACTTTCCCTCTTACCCTTGTATCTACCTCAATCTTCGGATGACTCGTGGAAACCAAGGAGGGAGCAGCTTGTCACAAGGCCCAATGTTGCAGATCTTGCATAATCTCATCACAGACAGAGAAGCATGCAGGGCAGAGCGCCAAGCCAACTTAGCAACACTGCAACAGATCGCCCAGATGGCTCCCAATAACCAAGGGCATGGAAATCAGGATCATCAAGGATCCAAGCTGAAGAACTTCCAGAATACAAATCCCCCAATCTTTAGCACGTCAGAAAACCCATTAGATGCTGATGACTGGTTGTAGACGATGGAGAATAACTTGGAGGTAGCTAGAGTTGATGACAACGAGAAAGTTCTCTTTGCCACCCACTACTTGGCAGGAGACGCAAGAGCTTGGTGGAACAGTATCTACCTGATGAACCATGGTCAAGTTATGACATGGGAAGCATTCAAAGTCAAGTTCAGCCGCACCCACGTGCTGCAAGGTCTAGTCACCCGAATGAGGGATGAGTTCCGAGTGTTGAAGCAAGGCTGAATGAGTGTGGTGGAGTACCGTGATAGATTCCTATCACTTGCCAGATATGCACCTGAGGAGGTCAACATCCGTTTCCAGGATATCGAAGAGCTAGTCGACTCTGCCATTCAGATGGAAGGGAAGATTAACTAAGCAATCTGGATCCAGCAGTCACCAGAAGTACCGTTCCAACCCCTCACCAGGATATGCACCAAGGAACAACCGACCCCTAATGTCTCGCCCAAGCTACCCCAACCGTAGCGGAGGAAATGTGAAGTCTGGAGGAAACAATCACAACTCCGGTAATGCCAACAATTTCAACTGTGCACCTCCCAAGAACAACAACAACAATACTGCACCCAGAACTGGCAGCAATGTTGTGCCTATCAGAGCAAAGGATAAGTCCCAGATCACTTGTTTCGAGTGTGGAGTGAAGGGTCACTATTCCAATGAGTGACCCAAGAAGACTGCCGCCAATGCCAATGTGAATGCCCTAGCTCAACTGCAGCGTTGTGTTCAACTAGGGAGAAGATTTGCCCCAGGGAACCCTCACAACCACAACGGTCGTCTCTTCCACATGAACACCGAGGAAGCCCAGGAAGCGCCAGATGTGGTGCTGGGTATGTTTTCTGTCAACTCAGTTTTAGCAAGAGTATTGTTTGATTCTGGAGCATCAAATTCATTTGTCACCGAAGAATTTGCATGCACTAGTAAGATTCACCCAACCAACTTGAAGCATGTCATGATAGTTCAAATCCCCGGTTCAACAACCAAAGCTATAAATTTTTGCAAAGTTGTACCTATCAGTATACATGGGATAGATTTTTAATCCAACCTAATTGTACTTGAAACCAAAGGATTGGAAGTAGTACTAGGTATGGACTGGATGTCAAGGCATAAAGGACTGATAGACAGTGCTAAGAAAGCCATCACCATGACTAGTAGTTCTGGAGTAACAGTAGAGCATATATCTGAAACCTTACCCCGTCAATTCAAGTGCAACAAGAGTCTAGCCCTACCCACCATAGACCAAGTCAGAGTAGTCTGTGAATATCCCGACATATTCCTAGATGAATTGCTAGGTATGCCCCGGATAGGGATATTGAGTTCATTATCGAACTAATCACCTGAACCAGACCCATAGCTAGAGACCCTATAGCATGAACCCCTCAGAGTTAGTGGAACTGAAGAAGCAGTCGGATGCTATGATAGAAAAAGGCTTGATTCAACCAAGCGCATCGCCATGGAGATCACCAGCGTTGTTCGTCGACAAGAAAGATGGAGGAAATCGTTTGTGCATAGATTACATAAAGTTGAATGACGTCACCATCAAGAACAAGTACCCCTTGCCAAAGATAGGGGATCTATTTGATCATTTGACTGGAGCCCAGGTATTCTCAAAGATTGATCTTAGGACTGGTTATCACCAACTTAAGATTTGTGCAACGGATATTCCGAAGACCGCCTTTACTACTCGCTATGGTTTATACGAGTATACGGTTATGTCTTTTAGATTAACCAATGCCCCCTCTTATTTCATGAATATCATGAATAAGATCTTTATGAATTTCCTAGATAAGTTTGTAGTTGTATTAAACAACGACATCCTTATCTACTCCAAGTCAGAAGAAGAGCATGAACAACATCTGAGGATTAGCCTAGAAACCCTGAGAGAGCATAAGTTATATGCCAAGTTCAGCAAGTGTGAGTTTTGGCTGAAAGAAGTAGGATTCCTAGGACGTATCGTGTCTGCCGGAGGAGTCTCTGTTGATTCCGCCAAGATCAAAGATGTCGAAGAGTGGGAAGCCCCAACCACTCAAAGCCAAATCCGTGCATTTCTCGGATTAGCGGGATACTACCGCAAGTTCGTAGAAGGATTCTCGAGCATTGCCAGACCCATGAACTAATTGTTAAAGAAGGACAAGAAGTTTGAATGGACCGACAAATGTGAAGCCAGTTGTCAGGAGCTGAAGAAGATATTGATACCAGCCCCAATATTGACCATGCCAGACATCAAGAAGCCGTTTGATGTGTATTGTCATGCATCGAAGATTGGTCTCGGATGTGTATTGTTGCAAGAAGGCAAAGTCATTGCATATCTGTCTAGACAACTAAAGCAGCATGAGAAAAACTATCCGACCCATGATCTTGAGCTAGCAGCCGTAGTTTTGGCATTGAAGACATGGCGTCATTATCTGATGGGTAATCGCTGTGAGGTTTACTCAGATCACAAGATCTTGAAGTATATTTTCACTTAGAAAGAGCTAAATATGAGGCAAAGGAGATGGATAGACTAAATCAAGGATTGTGACCTTGACATTCACTATCACCCCGGCAAAGCCAATGTGGTAGCGGATGCTCTTAGAAAATTGCCGTGTAGGCTAAACACGATGATCAAGGAGAAGCAGCCAAGTTTGTATGACGAGTTGGAGCAGTTCAGGACTGAATTAGTTAGCAAAGGATTCTTAGCTAGCATTGAACTTCAACCCACTTTGGTTAGCCAGATCAAGGAAGCCCAGAAGGGGAATGAAAGTATCGACGGAATCAAATGTCATATTGGTACATGAAAGCTACGTGGATTCATTGAAGACGAAGAAGGAGTATTGTGGTACAAAGGACGTATCTGTGTGCCAGTAGATTCGGAACTGAAGCAAGTTATCATGAAGGAAGCTCATGATACTCTTTATTCTATCCACCCTGGAGGAACGAAGATGTATCAGGATTTGAAAGAGCAATTTTGGTGGCACAAGATGAAGAGTGAAATCAGAAGCTACATCGCCAAATGTGACATCTGTCAAAGAGTCAAAGTAGAGCACCAGAGACCCGTAGGATTGTTGCAACCATTGCAGATTCCAGAATGGAAATGGGATTCCGTAGGAATGGACTTGATCACCGGTTTTCCTACTTCCAGTAGGGGAAATGACTCAATCTGGGTCATAGTTGATAGACTTTCCAAGGTAGCTCACTTTATACCTGTCAAGGCAACCTACCAGAGTGCGAAGCTAGCAGAGCTATATATTGCTAGGATTGTTAGTCTGCGTGGAACCCCCAAGACCATCGTATCAGATCGAGGAACCCAGTTTACCTCGAGATTTTGGCAGAAAGTTCAGGAAGGATTGGTAACCAAGTTGAACATCAGCTCCGCTTATCACCCGCAAACTGATTGACAGACTGAGAGAGTCAACCAGATCCTAGAAGATATGTTAAGAGCTTGGGCGTTTGAATACGGATCAAAATGGGAAGACTTCCTGCCTTTCGTAGAATTCTCATATAACAATAGTTATCAAGCTGGTTTGCAGATGGCACCATTTGAATTCATATACGGAAGAAAGTGTCATACCCCTTTGAATTGGTCACAAGTAGGAGAGAGTCAGATCTTTGGACCCGACATTCTCTGAGAAGCTGAAGAGAAGGTTCACAAAGTACGTGAGCACCTCCAGACCGCCCAATCCAGACAAAAGAGTTATGATGACAAAATAAGGAGAGACCTGACTTTCAATGTCAGAGATTTTGTATATCTCAAGGTTTCGCCATTGAAAGGAACCCAACGGATTAGTCTGAAAGGAAATTTAGCCCCTAGATATATCGGACCCTTCAAAATTCTGAACCGTCGAGGAGAAGTATTGTATCAACTGGAACTGCCTGAAGAGATGTCAGCCATCCACAATGTGTTCCATATCTCGTTACTTCGCAAATGCCTGGAAGTGCCAGAGAGGACTGAAGTTTTCAAGAACATCGATCACAGAGCTGTGGAGATCAACAATGACCTGACCTATCGTGAAGTGCCCAGTCGTATCTTAGAGGAAGCTTACAGAACCTACAGGACCAGGAGTATCAAGTTTCTCAAGATTCAGTGGAGCAACCATACCGAGGAGGAAGCCACTTGGGAGTGAGAAGATTACATCACGACAGAGTTCCCAGATCTCTTTAGTTCCTAGTTTTCTTTGTAAATCTCGGGACGAGATTTTGTTTAAGGGGGGAAGGTTTCTAACATCCCAAAACTTTAATCCAAGGTTATTAAGATCCAGATCCTCAAAATTTAGGGTTAACAATAACTTTTCCAATTAAAAATATCAAAGCATTCATGTGTGTGTGCATTTAAAATAGGAGTTGATTTGAATTGCCATGGTTCTGTGATCCATTGCTTGTAAAATGATTCTTAGGTGAAATGAACATCATATAAATCATTCCCAAACAATTCCCAAAGAAAAACAACCCAAAATGAATAAATGAAGTGAATGGTCATTTGTGCCATTTTAATCAACATGCCTACTTTGGCTATTCCTAGTACTCAAAACCTAACAGAAACAAATGTGGATCTTTGCACCCCTCGCTTGTACACATAATGTGGTACCAAGGCCCACCTTGTGATCTGCCAAAAACATTCAAACACTATATTGAAATGGCATTGGAAAATTGAATATATGTCATATGGGAAGATCCCACTATTTCAAAAACCACTCGAACAAGCTCAAATTTCAAAACCCAGGCACCCACAGAGTCTCAAGCTCAATACTAGCACACCCACCAATAATCTTTTCAAAATCCAAAAATAAAGTTCTTGCGGCCATTTCATCAAACACATGGCAGGCAAAATCAAACACTAATAGCTAGCTCACTGTTTGCAACAGGGTTTTGCCCCCATTTGATCTCCATTTAATACCTTTGTCCCCTCTCGATAAAACCAGACCCTAACCAACCCATCCCCTACCCCCTAGCAGCATGGCCATGCCAAGCCGAGCACATGTTGGCCGGCCGATCATGCCATCACCGCAGCAGACCGTCCCCTCTCTCTCGCCATGTCTACTAGCTAGCCGTCACCTCACTGCCACCCTCTGTCACTTCCTCGAGCCAGGCCAAGCCATAGACCACCCAAAGCACGCCGCGCACTGCCTGTCTGCGCCATGCCAAGCACGTGCCAGGGCGCTGCACCTGACACGCGCATACACTCCGCCGCTCGACCGGAGCCCGCGTACACCGCTCCGCCATGACCCCAGGAGCACGCTAGACATGCCCATTCACCGCCCAACGCACCACAGCCACCGCTCGCCATGGATACCGCCGCCTCTGTCGCGCAGAGTGCCAGCACCGCCCGACCGCATACCACCGCCCCTAGTCCCGCATTGATCACGTAGATCACCGCCAGGAGACCAGCGACCACCCCTACCTCGAACCACGCTGCTATCATGCTGTGTAGCCCTCGCCGGAGCCGCTCGCCCATCCCTCTCGGTCGCGTCGTCGTCCTATAAATAGACGCCACCCCCAGCCCATTTCGGCACACCACTCACCTCCCCTCACCTCACTGACCGTTCCCTACCTCTAGCTGGAGCAGCACGAGCACTTGCTCGCCGGAATTTGGCCGAAGTAGCCCGCAATAGAGGAGGAAAGGGCGCCGCTAATTGCGACCACCCCCGGAGCTGCCTCGACTCTCCCTGAGCTCGCCATCAGCCACCAGTCGGTTTGCCCGCCTCACAGTTGTCGCTGGAGCCCTGGTACGCCCCCTAAGCACCCCCACCGAGCCGCTAGGGTTCGACCTTGCCGGCAACCTATTTGTCATCGACGACGATCCCCAGCCGTTGATCCCTGTTCTAATCCAACGCCCCATATCGCCCTGTACCGCTTCGCACGTTATGAGTTGCTGACTGGTGGACCCCCCATGTCAGCTGAGCCCCGCACCGCGTAGTGTCACTGGGCTGGCCCGTTAGTGTTCCCGCGCGACCCATTTAGTTTGAATTAGGATTTTTCTATTTTAGTTTCAACCTAGTTTTGTCCACTAGTTTGAAATTCAATTCAGAGAGTTTGACAAATCCAAATGGAGTGATTCCAATTTTCTTGGAAAGATACTGAAAAGATCTATCCAAGCCCGCTGGACTTGATTCAATTAGAGTTAGATATGTATCTTTGTAAAAATAATAAAACAGAAGCATTTGCACCTTGCAACATTTTTCAAAATTCAACCATGATAGCTTATGAGTTGTTTCCAACTCTCAAAAATCACATTTCACCATATCTATCTGAATATGTAATAATATTGGGGTTTACATGCAGTGAATTTAGAGTAATATGAAAACAATGCTATATAGGCATTTCTAGTCACTTTAAATCATTAAATAATGAACTTAAAGCAAAGTAATTATGATCCAACCCTTAAATCACATTACCACATGTTAGAATATGTGGTGATGATATGTTTCCACATGATCCCATATTTTAAGTGGTGAATATGAAATCTTAGTTATTTTTCAATGAGTAGAAATTACTTTACTAGAACCATACAGGGTTGTCTTTATGACAATAGCTTCAAAACTTAAGTGATTCTAGAACCTTATTTTATCTTTCTTTGCTTCAGAACTCAGCTTAGGTTTCAAACTTAACTTTATAGTTAAACTTAGATTTAGCACTTTAACTTAGATCTATACTACTTGTTAGTGGTAGTTTGCGAGTACTTAAAGAGTACTCATGGCTTTTGTCCTTGGCTATTCTCATGGCCAGACTAGGAAGGAGACTACCAAGATGATGGCCAGCAGGACGGCTATGATAACTAGGACTATCTGCCTTCGTCAGCATTGCCTGTGCCCCTGAAGATGGACCCCACCGCTACGCTCATCTTTTATTTATGCTACTTGTTGTATTAAGACTAGATCATGATATCCTTATTTGTGTAAGACCTTATGTATGGTTTGTACTGGATGATGTACTGTGATATCCAATCTGTTATGTCTCGCAAAAATTGTAATCCTGGGATTGCGAGGTATGGCATAACGGGCATCTGGGATTAAAAATCTGGGAGTTGACATCCTGGTTGGGCTGCGAACCAGGACAAAAGGGCGGCCCACGTGGCCGCTGGCTGTCGCAATGGGGGAGGGGCATTTGTCCCGATTCGTAATACGAACTGGGATTTATGCGTCTCTGTCGTGGCACCATTTTGGTTATTTTTTTTGCCGCGGTAGAGATTTTTTTTTATATTTTTCATTCATTTTGTTTCCCCTTTATCTATTTCCTTTTTGTGTTTTGGGCAGCATTTATTTTGTGACACTTACCCCAGCACTGTTGTGAGGAATGCTCATCCTCATAGTAGATGGTGCGAGGTTGATTCGCATGGAGGCATGGTGCGGATTTGAGAGACATAACATGAAGTCCCTCAAATCCACACCATGCCTCCATGCGCATCCACTTCCGGTAACATCAACCTCGCACCATCTACTATGAGGACGAGCATTCCTCACAACATAGTGCTGGGGTAAGTGTCATCTACCTAAGGGAACCATTATATTACAAAACATCTCCCGATTATATTACACAACAAGTATCAAATATATTACATTCATGCATATATACAATATAAAGTCTTTTATGATCCCTATTACATTATCATCTTCCGATAGTATTCTCCTTTTGGATCTAGGACCTCTGCATCTAAGAATCCCGATTGCTTGTATGCGATACTTTGGTAGAAGATTGTCCCTCAAACGTTCGATCTAATTAAAAAAATGAATCAACATATATGAATTAAACTAAACACAATTGATGGTAATAAAAAAAATTCTGAATATTGTTTACATACTTGTAGTTGTTCTAAGTTTATGCCCTTCTCACAGGTCGTCTGATGAATGAAGTCGCAGACATAGGATCCACATAAGTTATTTCCGTCTGGCTGCCTCGGACACTTTATGAGAACAAACTTCAATCAAAATAATAATAATTAAGCATGATAATGGTATCGAAACTAGAATCAAAGAGATGCGCGGATCTAGCTAGTAGTACTTACATTTAGTGGTTTAAATGTAAGCTTCTCTTTCGAAGCACCCTTTGCCTTGTTGGTGAATCGTTTCCAAGCGTTGCCCGACAAAGAAAATGAATGAAATGAGTTATTAATTACTTGATGCAGGTAAATGAACGAAAGTTGCCGATATAGTGTCATAATGACTGAAATTACCGCTGGGGCATATCCTGCATGGATTCCCACTTCTCAAGGGGTTTACATTTAGAGTCCATGACTTGTACTACTCCATTGTCTAGTTGAATTATTAGCAGAATATAATGGAATCTGCGCATGCATAACTGATCAATTATACACTTAACATCGAGTTAGCAAAATAGAATGTGTACAAGATAATAACACTCACTCGAAGTTGTAAGGTAATAATATTTCCCTTTTGGTTTCTTGAAACCTTAGAGCCATTACAATTTTATCGTATGTGTCCTTGGGATTAAGTTTCACAGTAATTTCATGAATCCAATATGGGTCAATGAACCCAATGTCATAGATCTACCCTCTTCTGCATTCGAGAATCTTCAGTCTGCATAATATAGTGAGTATGATTATACATGCAATATAAACGAGATGAGCTAACTAGAGACTTAATTATTAGAGAAATAATACTTATAGACAATAGGCATTGACGATCGATTTGTTGAGAGCGTCTTGATTGAAAAACTGATGTAGTTTAGGAAATTCAATCAGTATCTGGGCATCTCCATACCTGCAATGCTCGTTTCGAACTCCGATCACTACCTAGTTTGCCCCTTCCATTGTGGCTTTAATGTACCCATTATGAAATCTTCGCATTTTTGTTGGTAGATACTTGACGTCCTTAGGTCTGACGAGAGGTTTCCCGTACTCGTATTTGTATGCTTCCTCAACCATGGGGAAATCTAACTGGTCTAAGTAGTGAGCAATAGTCATACCTTGCGTAGCGGCCGCTTCTACATACAGTGCAACAATTTCTAGATCATACTGCTCGTTCGCAGCTTTGCTCGACTCCACCATGGTATCAGAAATGAGTTTGAGCGAGGGGCATTCCTTATTTTTCTGTAAACCGAGCTGGGGAACTAAATTCCTGCTTGCACTAGTGCTCTTCGACCGCACCATTGATTGATGTTACTTGACAATAGAGCAGTCATAGTCTGATGACATCCTTGGCTCGGGTTGATGAAGGGTCTTCCACATTTTTTGCACTTTGGCCTTTTCTTCTTTAGTGTCGGGGAACTGTGGCTCTTTTGGCCCCTTGAGGCTATCAAACCACTGTTGTGTTTGGGCCTTTGCGATCACCGCATTCTACTCTTCAGTATAGTCTTAAGCTCTCTTGGGAGCAACCTTTGGTAGTTTTGGGAGGGGCTCCGGTAGACGCTTCGGCTTAGCGACCTGAAGAATCTTAATCGTCTAGTGTCTAACCATGGTTTTGGTAGTAGGCTAGTAGGATTATTGAAGTTAGGATGAAATCTACCAAGAGAATTTACGGATAATTAAGGGTGATGTCTACACACTTCTATTCTTGTAGACAGTTGTTGGGCCTCCAAGTGCAGAGGTTTGTAGAACAGCAGCAAGTTTTCCCTTAAGTGGATCACCCAAGGTTTATCAAACTAAGGGAGGAAGTGGTCAAAGGTATCCCCTCTCAAGCAACCCTGCAATCAAGATACAGGAAGTCTCTTGTGTCCCCAACACACCCAATACACTGGTCAGGTGTATAGGTGCACTAGTTCGGCGAAGAGATTGTGAAATACAAGTGGTAACGGTGCTAGAAAATACTTGATGGCATGTGAGAGACTAAAGGCAAACTGAATTAATGGATGGAAGCAAGCAAACATGTAACAGATCTAATTGCAAACGATGTTTCTGTGTTTAGGAACAAGGTCTAGGGATCATACTTTCACTAGTGAACATTGTCATATGAATATCTTCTCTTATGGTACTACTCTTAACTACTATCCGGTTGGACACCCTAATCCATGGTAGGGCTATAACAACACACCTCAAAGTAAGCCTTTCCCATCTAGAAAACCCTACACTATCGCCTTGAGCACTAGATGGTTTAAACAAACACCACAATTTCATAAAGACATCCAACTCCAAATAAAACTCCTAACAAGTATTTGTAATCTCTAGCCTAAGTGCCACCATGGTGTGCACACTATCAACTTCACGCACATAGGGACAGCTGAGATCTATTAAAGCACTTGAGTAGCAAGGTAGATCTATGGATTACAAGCTCATGATCTCAATAAGATCATGCATAGAGAGAGAGAGACATGAACACATAGCTACCGGTAGAACCCTTAGACTCGAAAGACAACTATTCCCTCCACATCATGGGAATCAGCAACGGCGATGGAGATGGTGGTGGAGATAGATGGAGATGGCTCCGGGGGCACTTCCCTGTCCCAGCAGGGTGCCGGAACAGAGACTTTCTGTCCCCCGAATTTCCCCTTCGATGGCGGTGGCGCTGCGAAACTTTTCGTGGCCGGAGGCTATTCGACTTAGGGTTTTCGCATCGGGAGGCATCTTATAGGCGAAGAGGCAAGGTCGGTGGAGGCCAGAGGGGCCCACAGCATGCCCTGGCATGGCCTGGGGGGACCCGCGCCATGGGTTCGTGTGCCCACCCTGTGGCCCCTCTCCGTCTCGTATTCAGGCTCCGTGAGTCTTCCAGGAAAATATCAACTTTGGCTTTTGTCCCGTCCAATGCCGAGAATATTCATTTTCTGACTTTCTGGAACCAAAAACAGCAGAAAACAGGAAGGTGGCACATTGGCTCTAGTTAATAGGTTAGTCCAAGAAATCATATGAAAAGTACTCCAAATTGTGGACAAAACATAAGAAAGTAGATAAAACCAAGCATGGAACATCAAAAATTATAGATACATTTGCAATGTATCAATGGGTTGCTCGTCTACACATATATCCATAAGATAATAATTGTTACATTCATATTCGTCCACCTAGCACATTCACTATCACCATGGACTGAATCCATGCGCCTTCTTTCACCATCTGCAGAAACCAACAAACAAAGTTGTTCTTTACTTTTATGCATTTTATTTCTGAACTTTACATTCTAGTTCTATTTAAATTTATCGCATTTAATAAAAACACCATTCTTATGTTAACACTTGCAGTCAATTCACCCGAAGACCTGTGAAAACTTTGGGTGTGACAAAGACTTCGCCAATAAACACTTACCTTTGGGCTCCCTATGGGATCGATATCTGAACTTCGAAACTAGATACAAACGATTTGTGCACTTGCAAACATCAAATGCCGAGTTTATTAATAACCCGCAGGATGATCTCCTGGAGAAGTTTGGTCCGGTGGAGTTCAGCGCTCGGATGAACTCCACTACGAAGGCCATTGCCCTTGTTGGCTGGATGATGGAGGTAAGCCCTTTTCCGTTATACCTTTTATATACATAAAAACATAGAGATATACCCACTAGTCCCCGAGCCTCCGGGGGAGTAATTTATTACTCGGTCGATGCTCTTAGAGAATTAGCGTAGGTCCTTCGTATTTTCAAATATCCACACACCTAGAGTCGGGTTAAGTCCCACTTGGCCCAGATCTTGTAGACTTCGAATTTCCACAAACCTAGAGCCGGGTTAAGTTCCACTTGGCCCGGATCTTGTAGACTTCGAATATCCACACACCTAGAGCCGGGTTAAGTTCCACTTGGCCCGGATATTGCATACTTTGAATATCCACACACCTAGAGCCGGGTTAAGTTCCACTTGGCTCGGATCTTGTAGACTTCGAATTTCCACACACCTAGAGCCGGGTTAAGTTCCACTTGGCCCGGATCTTGTAGACTTCGAATATCCACACACCTAGAGCCGGGTTAAGGTCCACTTGGCCCGGATCTGGTAGACTTCGAATATCCACACACCTAGAGTCGGGTTAAGTTGCACTTTGCCCGGATCTTGTAGACTTCGAATATCCTTCTTACTATTTATGAACTAACATCGGCTTGTTTCAAATCACCACCAACCATCGAACTGCTGAGTTCCAGCGTCTGCTGGACTCATACAAGGATCTTCGCGGCAGATATGGCAAGCTGCTTATTGAATACCAGAAGAAGAGTAAATTTCTTTGCTTAAGACCTTTGCATTTATGTTCCCTCGAATCACTTGCTATCCTTACTAACTTATCATACGGATTATGTAGCCGAGGCTGAGGCTGAGAATGTTATTATGCGCAAGAATTTGGAGAAGATCCAAGGTAACTCATCTTGTTCAATTAGCCTCTGCATGATCTTTTCTTGACATGGCATATATTTATACATCGGCTCTGTCGGGTCAACCCACTATTGCAGTTACACTTGAAGATAGCGTGCCCATTCCTGACATGATGCTTCACTTTATTGAACAAGCAGGAAAGCAGCAGGGCGAGCTGAAGAAAAAGGACGATTAAATTTCTCAACTGTAACTCAAGGACAATGAGATTACTCGGCTGAACACCAAAATCTAGAAGCTCAAGGATCTACATAAATCCAAGCTAGACAAGGCTGACCAGGAGTTCTCGAAGGAGAAAGAGTGCCTGAAGACTCAGATTGCTAAGGACAAGGATCTGCTACAGGAAACCAACATAAAACTCAAGTCGGCGACCTCTGAGTACGAGAAGCTCCAGGCGTAGAACATAGATGAGCACAACAAGCTGACTCGAATTCTCATCCAGATCGCTCGTGAGTTCTTTTCCTTCTTCTGACGTTTATTTCTTTGTGTCATGTGCTTTTACTCATTGATACTTTCTGTTTTGCTCACAGGAAAGTTCCCAAAGAGTGAACCTCTTGCTTCTACTGCTATGGATGTGTCTCCCCTGCAGCGGGTCTTCCAACCGGCCATGCCACCGGGTCAATTCCTTATGACACAGAGGATTTGCTAGTGAGCCTCGCTGCCCGCATTGAAGTTATGAAAAACTATGGCGCATACATTATGCTGGTAGCAATTCGGATGTTCAACGCTCTCTAGCCCACTAAGCCCACTCCCAAAGGAAGCACTGCTTTTATATCCAAGCTGATGGAGTGTGAGACTCAGCTCAACTTTTGGCGGGAATCTACTGCATGAGCCAGAGTTGATACAGCGCTGAACTTCGTTCTTTCATGGTATGAAGGGCTAGACATGGGGTTGCTTGATCATCTGTGTATCGGATCTAAATGGTCTAATGATCTGGAGTGCATCGCTCAATACAAAGCCTGTGCCAATAAGCTTATCCAATACGCCTTCTTCTATAGATGGAACAAGGGTCTGAGCTACCTCGACGGATATGATGATGGCTATGTTTCTGGGGGTGCTGAGGGTGAAGAGGATGAAGAGGAAGCCTCCGAGCTTGGCGATGATGTTGAAGACCCGGAGGATGAGGAGGCCAACCCCGAAGACGAGGCCGGGACTAGTGCCCTGCCTACGGATGTCGAAGTACCTCCTCCCTAAACCGATGATCCGGCTCCAACTGCTGCTCCATGAGCTATAAACACTTAACGATATTCATCAGATCCCCGACATGGTTGGTGCAGTTGTATGTATGCACAATGGTTTGTTTTGCTACAAATTAGGTATGTTTTTCTACTAAGTTTTTAATGCCGGATTAACTTGGGGGAAGTCCCCGAGTTTCCTTTTCTTGTTCCTCCAATTTTATGACTCGGCCCGCGTCTACCTTGATTCGGTTTTTGACTTATGAGTCCGAGGTTCAAAAAATTGACTTAACAATACTTGAAATTTCAAGATTAGCCCAAAATAATCCGACGCAATATAGATAAAGTAAATACAGGGTAGTCCGAATAATAAATGTAGGCTCGGTTACTTTCCTTTCCTTAGTTGCTTTTCATGTGCTTTGCAATTCCAAACTTGTTATCTTGCTTGCCATGAAGCCAATTGTTGTTGGACAACAGCAAAGTCAAACAATTACATTTTTGGTACTTACACACTGCTAATACGACTAAGGTATAAGCAATTTAAGCCAGTCAACATATAAAAAGGTACATACAGATAAAGTAATTATTAAGGCAGTCCCCAAGTTTCTATTAGGGGTGCCAAAGTTAAATTGATATGCTTATTGCCGACATATATACCAACAAATGAGTACCTCGGATACATTCACCTCTTTGTCAGGTGGAAAATGGATGGAATAGAGATACATTCCACGGACACTTAGATTCCTCTCCAGACCTGTCTGCCTTGTTCTTCTCCTGTAGTTGTGCATCGATAAGATAATAGGAATCATTGTGCAAAGCTTTGCTTACAATGAAGGGTCCTTACCATGGAGGGGATAGCTTATGCATGCCAGTGGTGTGTTGCACTAGCCGAAGTACAAGATCACCTTCCCGGAAAACTCGGGGGTTTACTTTTTAGCTATGGTAGCGTCGGATATTTTGCTGATATATGGTGGATCTGGACAAGGCCAGTTCTCTTGCTTCTTACAGCAGATCAACATCATTTTGCCGGGCTTCACGCACTTCGGCTTCTGTGTATTGGGTGACCCTTGGTGAATCATGCTCTAAGTCGGCTGGTAGTACAACTTCTGCCCCATATATGAGAAAAAATGGTGTATAGCCCGTTGATCAATTCGGACTTGTTCTTAAACTCCACAGTACCGCTGGTAGTTCTTCTATCCAGCATCCCGCTGATCTTTGCAGCGGCTCAATGATCCTGGGTTTTATCCCAGACAATACTAGTCCATTGGATCTTTCCACTTGTCCGTTTGATGCGGGGTGGGCTATAGAGGCAACATCTAGCTGGATCTTCTTTTCTCGGCAAAATCTCGCAAATGCTCCTTCAGCAAAATTTGTGCCATTATTAGTTATGATACTGTCTGGATAGCCATATCTCAAGATTATATCTTTGAGAAATGTTACTGCTGTTGCCCCATCACATTTCCTGATTGGCTTAACTCTAATCCATTTGATGAACTTGTCCACCATGACCTAGATGTGGGTCATACCTCCCCTTTCCGGCTTAAATGGTCCGACCATATCTAGGCACCGCACAACAAATGGCCAGGTAATGGGGATGGTCTTGAGTTCCGACCATGGCATATGGATTTTTGTAGCGTATCTCTGACAGCCATTGCATTTTCTTACCAGATCCTCTGCTTGCTCCAAGGCAGTTGGCCAATAAAATCCATACCGCAAAACTTTTGCCATTATTGCTCTTGAAGACGCATGATAACCATACTCTCCTTGATGAATATCTCGGAGTATATCAAGCCCTTCGCCCGGGTATACACATCGCTGTAGAGTACTGGTGACACTTCTTTTGTATAACTCGACATTGATGATAGTGTATGCCTTTGCTCTTCTCTGGACTTGTCTTGATAGTATCTCATCATCCAGCAAAGTTATCTCCTTTAGAAATTCAAATATCGGTTTTGCCCATGCAGGTGTAGCTCAGATGGGGAAAAGCTCCTCATCAACTTCCATTGCATCCACCAATATAACTCCAGCCGGACTAAGCTGAACAGTCCCCGGGTTATGCGGGGCAGTCCCCGGGTCTGCTGAGGCAGTCGCCGGGTTTGCTAAAGTGCTTCCCCTGTCTATTTCCATAGGAGTAGCTTCTGATCCGGAGAGGGCCAGGATATAAATTGATTCGGATTCTGGTGATGGTGTAATAGATGGATTTCCCAAGTGTTCCATTGCAATGCCTGGATTCGGGACAATTGCTGTTCCACCAAATCCGAATGTCCAAAGCACAGTATCCGACGTATGCGTACCTCCTCTGCTACTTTGAGTCCATGCACAAGTGCTTCGTATTCTGCCACATTGTTTGATGTGCTAAAATGGATCTAGACGACGTATTTCAACTAGTCCTTCTTGGGCGAGGTAAGGACTACCCCGGCCCCTAGTCCTTCCTTTAGCTTTGATCCGTCAAACTGCATTTGCCAGTAATTTGAATCTGGCAGGTGGTTCTTACTGCATGTCGTCCCAATCCACGAAGAAATCCACTACAGCTTGTGTTTTGATTGCATCGCTTCTATCAAACTGCGGTGCATATTGGGCTAATTCAATTTCCCATTTTGCAATTCGACCGCTGACATGTATATTACCCAGAATTTCGGATATGGGTCCTTCACACACTACTTTGATGGGGTGCTCCTCAAAGTAGTGTTTGAGTTTCTTAGTTGAGATATACACACCATATGCCATCTTCTGATAGTGAGGGTAATTCTGTTTTGAAGGCAACAATACCTCGCTCAAGTAATACACTGGCCTTTGCACCGACTTTCCTTCCGCATCGTGTTCCACTACTATTACCGCACTTACGACTCGGTTGGTCGCGGCTCTATAGAGCAACATCGGATCCTTGGGTAGTGTCGCAGCTAGTAATGGTGCAGAGGACAGCATCTTTTTTAATTCTCAGAACGCGCTATCAGCTTGCGGTTGCCATGTAAATTTATCTGCCTTTTTCACTATCTAATATAGGGGCAATGCCTTTCTCTCCCAACCTACTTACAAACCGCCTTAACGATGCCAGACAACCATTGATCTTCTACACTTCGCTAAGGCACTTCGGAAGTTCCATCTTCTCTATGGCTCGGATTTTCGTGGGATTGGTTTCAATACCTTAGCTGCAGACAAGGAAATCGTGTAATTTCCCTACCGTCACACCATAGGTACATTTTTCCGGGTTAAGCTTCATCTGGAATCTCCATAGGTTCGCGAACGTTTGCCAGATATCCTGAAGGAGCGTTTTGCTTTCCTTGGTTTTTATCACCACATCATCCACATAAACTTGCACATTCCGACCTATTTGGTCATGTAAACATTTTTGCATGCATCGTTGGTATGTTTCTCCTGCATTACGTAATCCAAACGGCATAGTGCTATAGCAATAAGCCCCATACGGGGTGATAAATGCGGTCTTTATTTGATCATCCGGATTCAGTGGTATCTAGTGGAAACCAAAATATGCATCTATGAAAGACAACAACTCAGACCTAGCAGTTGAATCTATGACCTAATCTATCCTTGGCAGTGTAATCGATACACATGCGCCATACCACTACCACATTCGGATCATCCTTCTGTTTCTCCACGAGCACCGGATTTGAGAGGCAATCTAGGTAAAGTACTTCCATGAAAATTCCGGCTGCGAGGAGCAGTGCTATCTCATCTCCAATGGCTTTCCTACTATCTTTGGTGAAGCGACGGAGAGGTTGCTTCACCGGCTTTGCCCCGGGCCTTACATTCAAAGAGTGCTCGGCCAACTGCCTCGGCACACCTTGCAGATCCTCCGTGGACCAAGCAAAGATATCCCGATTCTCATGGAGGAAGTTGACGAGCTCGCTTTCCTATTTGCCACTTAACCAGGCACCAATAGTTACAATGTGCTCCAGAAACTGATCATCAACAGGCACTTCCTTTGTATCTTTCGTCGCTTGAAATGAAACATTCCCATGTGGGTTACTCAGAGCCGGCCTATGCTGCTGCACGAATTGAGTCAGTGCAGCCACTTCGAGGATTTTCCTCTTTTTCTAGGCGATCACAAGTGACTCGGCCAGGTTAGATCCAGCGGAAGCACATTCAATAGAATGTTTGAAGTCCTCGGCCATGTTAATCACCCCCTTGGTCCAGGTAATTTCATCTTCAGGTAACGGATGTGAGTACTTGCCATGAATTTGTTTAAAGCGTGTCTGCCGAGTAACGGGTGATATGCGCTTTCCAAGTTCACCACCTCAAACTCCAAGTTCTCAGTCCTGCAATTATCTCTTGTGCCGAACATCATATCAACCCAAACTTTACCAATTGGCTCATAGGATATACCTGGCACATTGTCGTGGAAGGTAGTCCTTGTTTCCTGGAGCATGTTCTCTAATATCCCCAATTTGTTCATGGTATCCTTATACATGATGTTAATGATATTGTCGTTGTCTATTAGCACCTTGGAGAACCTTATGTTGATATTCGGCCCAATGAACGTCGGATCTAATACAAGCGCGTAGGTCCCTAGACATGGCATAAGCTTTGGGTGATCCTTGATACTCCAAATAATCTCCTGATCTGACCAAGGCATATACCTCACCATGGCCAGCATTACTGCATTCACCTCCATATGCCAGCGCTGAAAACTCTTTATGTCTGTCTCTTCTGTGGTAAACACGCAGTAACTTTGATGGTGCTCTCTGTACTCATTTATCCCCCTCATTGTCGTGATACCATTGGTATTGTTGTTGTTGGTTATTCACTTGATGCACAATATCTCTCCTTTCCTAATTCTCATACCTCAGTGGAGGTGGAGGCGACATCAGCTACTGTCCATTTCTCCTAGTGAGTAGTTGCTGCCGAGGTGCTTCATTCTGAGGTCCATCATGCCACGGTGCATCGTGCCGAGGTGCCTGAGCATTCCTCGAACTACCTTGCTCTAACTTCCTCATCCATTCACATTACCAGGTCGTATGGTTTGCCGGACTATTTGGACATGGCGTATGGAACTTGCATGGCTGATCCAGCATAAACTCGAATGCGTACCTCGGACGTTCCTTTCTTTCCTACCATTGTTTCTTATATTCTGGGGTCCAAGGATTCCTATCCATCTTTTGTTGGCATTGTTGTCCTCCAGTTTTCTGGCGCTGGATTGCACCGGCATTGGGCTGATCCCGGTCCGCAGCGGCCACTTGTTGCGAGCTGTACCAGTAATCTGGACGATCATCTCTTCTTTTACCTCGGAGATCATTCCTCCTGGATGATCCAGAACCATCTCTGTTGTAGTATTCCTCATTCGACTCGCTTGACATTAGACGAGGTTGTGTTGGGTCTCCCAAGGCATACGAATCTGCGATCTGGATCATCTTAGCTAGTGTGGTTGGCATAACCCATTGCAACCTCTGCCACAACATACTCCCATACCTACAACCTTGGGCGAACCATGCTATAGCTTATGATTCAATCACTCCTTCGCATGAGTTGTGCACGTTGCATCATCGAGTCAAGAACTCTCGATCCGGCTCATTTGGTCTTTGCCTGCACAATGCCAAAGTTTGTGGCATGTTTTGCCTCTTATAAGTTCTCGAGAAGTTGCTGACAAACAGCTCCTCAAAATCCAGCCAGCAATTGATGCTCCTTGGTGGCAAGTTGTTCAGCCAAACTCTTGCTGGTCTACCAGCATCTGTCGTACATATCTCACTACCCATCTCAAATAACTTGTTGCAATTTTAACCGCAGTTGTATAATCAATGAGCCAATCATAAGGCTTTGTGTTGCCATCTTATGTCTTTGTTCCTCTAGCCAACTGAAAATTCGGCACAAGTGGTTCTCTCATGATCCGTGGTCCAAAGCATGCCAGAGCTAGAGGACCTTGTACCTCGATCATCTCCGACCTACAAATCTGGTCCAGCTTCAGCCTTGCATCATCTAGCTGCAGGTTCCTGTTTCTCAATCTTGATCCAATCACATGGTGCTCTGGTCTTTGGAATCCGGCGTATGCCATTTCCGAGTAACCATCATTGTATTTGTCCTGATCCTGACGAGCGTTTTGTAGTTGCATTGCTTGGCCTGCACTTCTCTCCTGCCAAGGTGCGTACTGCTGCTGATGTTGCCTAGGCACATATTGCCCTGTTTCCGCCGGGTTACGCTGTCCAGCATTGTCGTTGACAACATTCCTCTAACCAACATTACCTTGGTCGCGGTTACCCCGGCCAGCCTCACCTCGGCTAGCACTGTGGCGATCCTCATCAACTTGTACTGCTTTTCCTTTCACTGCCCTTACCGGGTCATACGGGACCATCTGTTTATCTCACCTCCCCGAGGTTACCATCTCCTCTCTCCTAGAACCATGACCTGGGGATGACGCTGCTCCTGCAGATTTTGCCGGGTTCTTTCTTAATGAATGAACCACATGAGATGCTCCGAGTTGTGCCGGGTTTGCTTTGTTTATTTCCTCATTCTGATGACATGCTACCCTCAACAGGTGGTTAACTCTTTCCCGTTGCCTCTCTCAGGCTTATCTGGATAAGCCTTCTAACTCAGAGGCAGCTGCATTGGCAGCCATGAGGGTCTTAGCTGCTGTATTGTACCTCTCTAGCCTGGTAGTTACTATCGTATATGTCTAACCTGGCCTAGGCACATACTCCCTATCAATTTCTGTAATCAGGTTTCTACCTTGGATTTTTATTCCATCTATATGGTTTGCCTTTGCATACTCTCGCAGAGTGATGTTTAGTGACTTCTGCAACTCAACTACTTTTTTCGCACCACCTAGCATATTTTGCCTAGTTTCCTCTAACTCGGCATGTGCTTGCGCTGGATCTACCACTGGCGCTATAGTTGTCGCTAAGCTATCTATTGCTTGCTGCAGTATATTCTCTGGCCTTTCTAGTGGAGGAAACCTGGACCTTGCCTGCTTTGGCATTGCCTCTAGCTCTGGCGCCTGATACGTTGCAAACGTATCTATAATTTTTGATGTTCCATGATTATGTTATATCTATTTTCTTATGTTTTGTCCACACTTTGGAGTATTTTTACACATTTTCTGGAACTAACCTATTAACAAGATGCCATAGTGCTAGTTTCCTATTTTCTACTATTTTTTGTTTCAGAAAAGCTAGTAAGGAAATTTTCTCGGAATTGGACCGGACAAAAGACAAAGTCAATATTTCACCAGAAGGAATACGGAGTCTGGAGGGGAGACGAAGAGGGTAACCAGGGTGGCCACACCTGGTGGTGGTGTGGCTAGCGCTAGCCGGGCCACCAGGGGGTGTGGGCCCCTGGCTCTCCACCGACCTTGCCCCTTCGCCTATATATTGCCTCCGGGACGAAAACCTAAGGACTCGATCAAAATTTCACGAAAGAGTCTGTAGCCGCCGCCATCTCCATTCCAAGATTGGGAGGGATTTGAAGCTCTTCCTGGCACCCTACCGGAGGGGACAGATCACCCTAGAGGCCTTCTTCATCACCATGACTGCCTCCGGTGTGATGCGTGTGTAGTTCATCCCTAGACTACGGGTCCATGTAGTAGCTAGATGGTTGGTTCTCCTCCTTTGTGCTACCATGTTTAGATCTTGTGAGCTCTGTTCATGATAAAGATCATCTATTTGTAATCATACATGTTGTGTTTGTGGGGAGCAGATGGATATTAAGATGCTATTTCATATTGATTATTCATTCTATCATGTCTATTTTATTTGTGATCTTGCATGCTTTCCATTGTTAGTAGCTATCTTGGCCGAGTAGATGCTAGTAACTCCAAGAGGGAGTATTTATGCTCGATAGTGGGTTCATGCCTCTAGTAATCTGAGGAAGTGATAGAAATCTCTAAGGTACTATATGTGTTGTTGATACTAGGGAGAAAACAACAATCCTTTGTTCATAGAACAATCGTATTGTTTACTTTACGCACTTTGGTTAATGCAATTATCTGTTTCTTGCAACTTAATACTGGAGGGGGTTCGGCTGATAACCTAAAGGTGGATTATTAGTCATAGATGCAGTTGGATTACGGTATATGCATAATGTTGTAATGCCCAATCAAATCTCGTAGGAGTCAAGATGATTAGTATATGCTTGTATGCTTTCTTGGTGTCTGTCAATTGCCCCGCTATAATTTGTTCACCCAACATGTCATCTATCTTAAGGAGAATCACCTCTAGTGAACTATGGACCCCGGTCCATTTTTTACCATCAATCTACAATCTATTTACTGTTTTCTATTTAGTTTCTACAAGAAATTATTATCTTCCACACAATACGTTTAATCCTTTGTTTTCAGCAAAAACGGTGAGATTAACAACCTCACTGTAAGTTGGGGGCAAAGTTCCGTGGTTGTGTTGTGCAGGATTCCTAGTTGGAAACAACACCTTGGAGGTGTTTCCTTGCTCCTACTGGTTCGATAACCTTGGTTTCATAACTGACGGAAAACTTGATGTTGTGCTCGTCATACCTTCCTCTTGGGGTTCCCTAACGAGCTCGATACGTTGAGCCGATCATCAAGCTATTTTCTGGCACCGTTGCCGGGGACTCAAGGACATCTTCACAAGGAGAGTCCCACATAACCAATCTCTTTACTTTGTTTTATTTGTTTTTCTTAGTTTATTTATGCTTTGTTTGCTTGTTTCTTTATCAAAAACACACAAAAATTAGTTGTACTAGTTTGCTTTCTATATTAAAAACACAAAAAAAATTAGTCTCTATCTCAACTTGCTATTATGCCTAGCATTGCTCCAATAACTATGTCGCCTAAGGAAATGATTTTTACTTTCAAACAATGAATTGAAGAGAGTTTCAAAGAAGCTTGGTCTAGAATCTCTGATTTACATCAAAAAACTGAACCTAAAATGACTCAAAGTTTGTTTCTTAGGAAATTTTACTTTGGAACTACTCTTTTCTATAGATATGCTTTGGATGTTGTAGTAGGAGGAGATTTCCTCCAATGCAATAAGGATGAAGCTTTTAATGCCATAAAGAAGTTGGTCTTAACATATAACTTGCCTAGCAAATCTGATTTTTCCTTTATAAACATATTTGCTAGATCGAACACTCTTGAGACCAAGACTGCTAGTTTAAAAGAATGCTATAACATGCTTAGAGAGCATCATGCTTATGTTACAATAAATTCTGAACCCTGAAAATGGCTTCCTACTGTAAAAGTTGTTATCAATAATGAAACTTTTTACGCTTGTTTTGATATCATGTCTGAATTCTACCTTATGCCTCAAGATACCTATGAATCTTTAAAACTTTGGGGACTTTATGAAGGGGGAGAATAAATATCTCTTGATAATAATGCCACAATATTACCCATTGGAATATCTAAAGGAGTGTTTACAAAGATTCTAGGGAAAGTGGTGTCTACTGATTATCTTGTTATTGAATGTGTTGGAAAAGGCAAATTACACTTGGAAGATCCCTACTGAAACTCCTTGGAGCACTAATAGATGTGGAAAAGGGCATCATGCATTTAGCTTCTCCACCAAACAATCATACTTTCCCCAAGGATAAGAATAAAGGTAAGAAAGGCAGGGGCAAGAAATCTGGTTTTAATGCTTCTTCATTTGAGAATACTTCATCCTTGTCTTGCTTCTTATGCCTAGCTCAAAGGTGTTAAAGAAAAGCACTTATTGGGAGATAAACCAAATTTCGTTACGAGTCTTTTGTTTAGTCTTGGAAGTTATTACTTCAGTAATAACCTCTCCTTATCATTTTATGTGGTTTTTGTGCCAAGAATATCCTCTAATGAGAGAAGTAAGACTTGGGAAAGTTGTTGTGCCGAAACAGATTTTTGTGCTTCACGGTAAAAATTCGTGAAAAATCTCCGTACATCGGTTTGAGCTGTAATTTTTTGTGATTCTACGCTAGGTTGTTATGCAACATTTTGTTACTTCAACACTTTTTGATTTAAGCAACAGAAGTTCTTCGAAAAAATTGGTTTTTACCTACTGGTCTGTTTTAACAGATTTCTGCCATTATTTGCATTTGCCTCTTAATCTCTTTCTCTTTGAGTTCTCTTTGATCACCTGAACTTTTTAAAGGAAGTGCTACATGTGTTTGTGTTTTAATGGAAGTTTTACTTGTGTTGAAAATGAACCAAAAGACTTATTATCTTTAGTATACTAATGTTGCTAATGAAGATTGTGTGAAGTTTTGTATGAAGGAAATTTTGAAGTGTAGGGAAGAGTAATGTGAGAAGATGAAGTATGGAAAAAAGCTCAAGCTTGGGGATGCCACCCGTGTCACCCCAGGAAATATCCAAGAAGTACTAGTGTCAAAGCTTGGGGATGCCCAATGCATCCCCTTCTTCATAAAAAAAATCTCAGGTTTCTTCCAAACACTTCATATTTATTGTTTCATGCACAGTTGCATTGTTCTTGGAGCATCTGTGTTTTCATTCTTAGTTTTCATTTGCTTATTTTGCTTAGTTTGCTTGAATAAATTGGTTGGACCCCCTCATTCATACATTAGTTTTCAAATAAGTTGGTTTGGATTGGAAAAGAGTAGGAAAAGTACATGCTTATAAGTTGTATAAAAGGAGCTTGTTTTTTACTGTGGCCTAGGCTTTTTCATGTCATGCTTGATATTGTTTTGGCTTTATGCTTAGTGATTTTTTCTGTAGCATGACTTGTTACAAATAATTGAGATTGCATAATGTGCCTTGAAAGAATCATGCGTTGTTTGAGCATATTAAAGCATAGTATTGTGGTATTCTCCTTTCATGCTTTATTTGGGTTGACTTGGCGCATGCTCACACCATGTTATGACTATTCCAAGTCACCATAGCCTCTATGATCATTTAGTTTTAGACTTGTAATATCACTTTATGCTTTAATTAATAATGTTTTGTCGCTTTGCATGATTATGGCCATTATTGCTCTCTTAGTTGGTCGCTCCCAGTCTTTTGCTAGCCTCCATACCAAGTATGAGTTCCACTCAAGCATCCAAATCCAAATAAAACCAAGTTATTCCAAAGAGTCCACCATACCTACCTATTACCATTTGCTATTCCAAGTATATTCATGTTTTTATCTACCTTCCGAATTGAACTTGTTATGTGAAAATTAGTGATTAAAGCTCTCACGAACTTGAGGGCACACTTTACTTTTCTTACACTTAATGAACTTGAACCATTGTGCCCATCTAGGTTGCGTATATGCTTGCGTTTTGTAAGTTGGGCATTAACAGAACCATGCTGTCATGGGTAACGCTTTCAACATTGCACTTTATTTAGTTGATATCATGTTCTTTTCCTTATGGATCCTGGTAGTGTGAAATGAAAGGGGAGCTTGTAAGGCTCATGGAGTTCGTATATGTGTTAGAGAAACGCCTGGTCGACTGTTGTAATCCTTGCCTAATCATGGTGGAAACCTGCAGCGTAACCATAATGAGAAATCTATGAATCATCCTTTATAAAAAAAGAGAAGCCTCTGCAAATAGGAAGAAAGAAAAAGAAAAAAAGATACCTATGCAAATAGGAAATAAAAGGATGTTGAGATGCTTATTGTCTGCTTGCCTTGTCATTTTGATATGGGGATTCTTCCGTATCATTGGGAAAGGGGTACCCCGTTTGCGGTTCTCTATGATACACATGTACTTACAATGACAAGAACTTACTTGTGACTAAACTTGAGTAGCATGAGGAACTGTCTTCATAAGTAAGGGGCATGAGATTTTCATCTTATAACTTGTCAAGCATATCCTCATATTTGTTCACTTTAACCTTAATCACCTAAAGATGCTTATGATAGGGGAAATGAGAGCTGAAAGCTAATAAGTACCATAATTTTTGGAAGCTCTTTATCAGACTTGAATGCCTGTTTCCTTCTATGAAGGCCTTTCTTTTACTTTTATGTTGAGTCTCCATCTTCTATCTTTATGCACCTATTAAGAGAGCATAGTGGTCATTCTTAGTTAAATGTGCATATTCCCAAGACTTGTTGATTGATTCATAACTTTGATATTGCTTGTTCTTAAACTGTTTGTATCTAGTCACCCTTATGAACTTTGAAGGTGTCATATCCATTTATGTTTTGCTACACTACGAGGCACAAGCTGAATACCATTCTCATTATATTTTCTTTATGTGAAACAAACAAGCGTCTTGTTATTCATGAATCTTTTGTTTGTACCTTTTCATGTTACAACATAGTTGACATGTCTTATTGTTAGAACTATATCTTTCATGTCTATGTTAAAGTACTATGATCCCAGCTATCAATGTTTTATAAATACCTTGATCAAGATTGTGATGGTTCACGTCACCTAAAAAAATATCCTTTTTTATCACTTACCTACTCGAGGACGAGCAGGAGTTAAGCTTGGTGATGTTGACACGTTGCAAACGTATCTATGGAGGCCCCACTACAATGCTCTAGAGTTCTTCCTGGACAGAATGATCGGTCCCCTTCTAAGGAGGCCCTGGTGCTCCTTATGTATTGGAACCCAGGTTACAAAGTTAGGGTATACATGGAGGCATATTCCTCGAATATGCCCTTTGGTTAAAGCTACATGCCTCTTTATTCACTTTAAACGGCTAGTCCGAACTATGGGCATAATCCTATGTGAGCTTCTTGTCTTTTGGCATCACCAGACACAAATCACATCAACCGACTGCCCGTGTGACCTTTGTTGGCCATGCCCCGCTAGTCCTTCCCTCAGCTCGCTTCGCTCATGCTACACTGGACAAAAGCCACCTTTTGACCAGTGGGGGATTCCTTCCTTCTCTTGGAAGCCAAGTGGTAACCCGGCTAATGCTTGGCTAACCCGGCCACGAGGGTACCTGCATATGTGGTAAATCAAGCATAACCGACATATATTTTATGTCGGCCATGTTAGTGTTAGGTGAATACGTGCCAGGCCAGGTTACCCCGTAAGTCGGCATGCCTTGAGGAGACCCGGCCGGCACTTTCTTTGATCGTGTCGTACCTCGGCTCACTCGGCCTTTATACCCCGGCGTGACCATACCCGAGGGTATCCCCCCAACAATGAAGCTTTATCTCAAGGACATATTTAGAGGCCTTTACTTCTCCTTTGTACAAATTGTTAGTCCATTGTGCAATACGTTGATGATACCATCATTAGCAGCTAATTTCCTAAAAGGACTTCCACAAAGATTTGGCGATGCATTTGGTTTATGGGTGAATTATATCAAGTCAAAATTAATCCATATAGTTTTAGGTTATTAGTTGGACCTTTTGCGCTAAAATGTTCTAATATGGAGTTTTTAATGGTGTCATGAGGAAGAAGGGATTGGGATCTCTTTAACTTATCCTTATCCATACAGGTATTCTAACTGACAAGTTCGACACGAGATCATGCCATACTAAAAATATTTAGATATTATTAAAATATATAGTTGCATTCTCGATTTTAATGCTTCATGTTATAAACAAATATTGAATAAAGTTCAACACACTCCCTGTCGGTAGTGGCCAAGAGAGATAGGAGGGTCACCTGAGTTAGTGAATGCGCTAGTCGTCGTAGGAGATACGAGCAGTACCATGGTTGTAGGAAGTAATTGAATATTACTCCTTCCATTCTAAAATATAAGATATTTTAGCATTTTCTGAAACACACGTATCTAAATTGCTTTTAGTGTGTAGGTTCGTTCCTTTTCCTCTAAACCTACCCACTAAAAAGCGTCTACATATCTCCATTTTATAAAAAGATAAGACATCTTATATTTTAAAACATGGAGTAAAATCAAATTCTATCAATGCACATGCATTTTTCTGGTCTTTTTTAATATCAGGGTTATCATGGTGTCCACCCGTTCACCCCTATTCAACCATTGGATCATCCTATTGTACATTCCCTACCCTCCATCTAAACTAATGTCGTTAGCTTTATTTTTTCCTTCCCCAACTAACCCATCCTCTCCCTGCAACCACTCTTACCCCTCATCCTCGACCGAGTACCTAAACTTGTTTGGCAACCTTTGAGAAAGGGAATGGGATTTTAATAAAAATTCCCTCTAAATTACCTGCCCCCATATAAGAGATTAGTGGGAAATGAACCAATGAAATCCCCTTCCAATTCTTTGCTTAACCTCACTTCTTTCCAAACAATCAAACTCCCAATCCCACCCTCCAAATGCCCCCAACCAAACGAGCTATAAAAGAAAAGGAAATACCCACCAATATCCCCTGCTTCCTTTTTCTAGAATGCATCTCCCCTGCTTCCTATCTGAGCGCACCTCTGTACCAAAATCAAGCGATCTTCCACCATCCCCTTTGATACCCACCTCTATGAGCGCAATCCGCCACATACTAAGCTGGTTGCTAGACCGATCCCATCGTTATCGGAAGATTCCCCCATTGTGCTGCGCCCTTCTACTCCTTGTGGCGACTATAAGAAGCGGAAGAAGAAGACATTGCCTGCATCACTCTGGCCATCTCTGGATTGGATCATGTTGTTCATCTTTTGCGTCCTCGATGGCGCATGCCGGAGAAGCTGCAGGACGAGTAGGAGGAATTCTAGTACAACATGTTTCACCTCCCCTTGCTCATGTGCTTTGGAGAGAGCTGGTACTAGCGAGGGGTAACCTCAACAATGTCCATTTTTATGGACATGGGTTTCAGGGAAAAGGGGTGTGCTGGTGATTTCATTGACTTACCAAACAAACAAGGGAGATGCGATTTACCTAGGTTTAGGCCCTCGTAGAGGAAACCCTACTTCCTTCTTGTCTGATCTTTTTTGATCAAGAGTACAAAGTCACCAGGGGTATAGATGCAATCTAGCTTATAGAGGATTGCTATGAATAATTTTGGTTCCCTCCTTGTTGGCTCTTCCTAGCGTTTATATGAGAGTCTGGATCTCAGAGTCCAATATGGGTTGGTTACAAAATAAAAGGTAACATTCTGACTATCTTCGCTACATCTTGGGCTTTGACTTGATTGTTACGTCTGGTTCCTAGGCTTCAGGTGCTTCTACAAACTTTGGATCCTTATGGGACTTATGGTCTTTGTCCTGGATTCATACCAGGTATGCCAATAATGGAGACCCGGCAGGCCATACCCATGTTAGTAGCCCCCGAGGCTCCACTCGAGTCGTAGACTCGAGTTGAGTATCCAAGTCCTTATATTTAATATACCCGGAAGGTGAACCCGAGGATTTCTTTGGATGTGTGAATTATAAGTTCAATAAGAATTTTAGCACGGGGATATTGGTATAATGAGTCTGATGCATCCGACGGATCAAGAACCAGTTAATTGCTCTTGGGAAAAAACATCGTGAACCTTCTCAAGCTCAAGTCTCTAGACTCGAACCTAGTATATGCTAGCGTAATTCAGCTTGGGTCGTGGAGGTCTTATCGATTATGCATTCCCGTTTTATGTTTGGGTACCCAACGCATCCGTCTGGATTTTTTATAATATTGTAGATATGGAAAATTTATAGCAGAGCGTAGCTTGTGCGATTACCAGTTCGTAGTACAGATGCCCGAGACTTAACTTTGTGTCATAAGCACAACATCCATACATGTTATCGTAGTATAGTTTGTTTGAGAGATCAAAGATTTTCTCGACTTCCTTGTTTGGATGATGGAATGGATGAAGTTGTCATTTTCTTGAAATGATGTTAGCATTTTCGTTGGGTGCGCAACCAACACTCTCGATGGGAGTAGCCCCCGAGGCTATGTTCGGGTGCTAGCATCTGAACATCGGCTCGAAGTTATTTTTCTTGTGTATAACTTTATGTCGACTCTACTAGAGGAATTTTTCTTGTGTATAACTTTACGTTCATAGAAACCATGGCAGAAGCCAGGCCTAGCCAAGGCCTGCTAAATACTAACTGGGCTGGACCATTAGGGGAGCCCAATAAGAAGATGGCCCGTTACTAGTTTGTCTTGCACTGTTTGAAATGGCCCAAAGTTGCAGCTTGCAGCAGCCCGCGAACTTTCAGGCCCAATTCTGTTTCGGCCTAAATAAGTCCCATGATGGTCCAACACTCTGCGGCCCATTAGCATCCTACGCCAAGTCACTCCTCTACATTTAAGGCCTGCAGGCAGCCCATCACTGTTTATCGTAGCCCATCATGGGCCGCCTACTGATGGGCCTTCTCTGAGATGGCCCGTTACTGTTCGGCTTGTTATCGTCCTGGCCTTTCATTGTTCTGGTCTTTAGTTGTTCAGGCCCACAAGCGGCCCTTTACTCTTCTAGTCTAGTAAATGTGTCGGCCTGTTACTGCCCTCTCCTAGAAATTTCTCGGGTCGTTACTGTTCTGGCTTGTCACTATTTTGGCCTTTCACTGTTGCAGCCCTTTCCAACTGAGGCCGGCTATTGTTTTGGCCTATTACTGTTCTTTGATTTCACGGTTTCTTGCCTATTACAGCGATGGGTTGTTTCTATTACGGCCTACTAATGTTATGGCCTGCTACTGTTAAGGACAGTTACTGTTATGGCATGTTACTATTATGACCTGTTACTCTTATGACCTGTTACCGCTACGACCTATTACTATTACGTCCAGTTACCACTTGTAGGTTGGCCCATTACGTTTACGGCCTTTTACAGTTTCGGCCTTTTCTGAAGCCCATGCCAATATCATAAAACGTCTATATAATCCAGCACTTTTTACAGTTCATCATTGTCCGAATACACGATGGGCCAATGACAAAGCACGGTATTGTTCCCTAATCAACCTGCCTGGTGTAGTTACCGCAACGACTACCGCAATGTGTGGACGGCGTCAACTAAATGCATACATGTCCTACGCGAGTTATTTAGATATTACATCTGCTACAAACTTCTTAAAATTATTACAATTACCAACTCAAGGGAAAGAAAAATCAGCATTTCAGTTGACATTCAAGTTGATAGCTGATGTCTACGCACTTCTATTCTTGTAGACAGTTGTTGGTCCACCAAGTGCAGAGGATTGTAGAATAGTAGCAAGTTTTCCCTTGAGTGGATTACCCAAGGTTTATAGAACTCAGGGAGGAAGTGCTCAAAGGTATCCCCTCCCAAGCAACCCTGCAATCAAGATTCAAGAAGTCTCTTGCGTCCCCAACACACCCAATACACTTTTCAGGTGTATAGGTGCACTAGTGCGGCACAGAGATAGTGAAATACAAGTGGTATGGATAAAAGACAACGGTGCTAGAAAATAGCCTGATGGAGTGGAAGAGACTAAAGGCAAACTGAAATAAAGATGGAAGCAAGCAAACATGTAACAGATCTAATTGCAAATGTTGTTTCAATGCTTAGAAACAAGGCCTATGGATCATACTTTCACTAGTGAACACTCTCATAAAATATCTTCTCTTTATGATACTACTCTTAACTACTCTCTAGTTGGACACTCTAATCCATGGTAGGGCTATAACAGCACACCTCAAAGTAAGCCTTTCCCATCTAGATAACCCCACATTGTCACCTTGAGCACTAGATGGTTCCAACAAACACCACAATTTCATAAAGACATCCAACTCCAAATATAACTCATAACAAGTATTTGTAATCTCTAGCCTAAGTGCCACCATGGTGTGCACGCTGTCACTTTCGCACACATGGGGAGAGCAGAGATCTATTAAAGCACTTGAGTAGCAAGGTAGATCTGTTTGATTACAAAGCTCATGATCACAGTATGATCATGCATAGAGAGAGAGATGAACACATAGCTACCGGTAGAACCCTTAGCCTCGAGGAAGAACTACTCCCTCATCATCATGGGTATCAGCAACGGTGATGGAGATGGTGGTGGAGATCGATGGAGATGGCTCCAGGGGCACTTCCCGTCCTGGCAGGGTGCTGGAGCACAGACTTTCTGTCCCCCGAATCTCCCCTTCGGTGGCGGCGGCACTGCGGAACTTTTTGTGGCTGGAGGCTGGACTGTTTAGGGTTTTTGCATCGTGTCAACACCCGGATTTTTAATCCCAGATGCCTGTTATGTCAAACATCGCAATCCCAGGATTACCATTTCTGCGAGACATAACATATTGGATATGACGCTACATCATCCATTACAAACCATAATAATGTTTTAATACAAAAAGCGGCAGAACAAATAATAAGCGTAGCGGTGGGGCCCGTCTTCAGTGGCACAGGGAATGATGACAATGGAAGGTAGTCCTAGTTATCATAGCCGTCCTGTTGTCCGTCATCTTGGTAGTCCCCTTCATAGTCTGGCCATAGGAATAGCCAGGGACAAAAGCCATGAGTACTCTTTAAGTACTCGCAAACTATCACTAACAAGTACGGTAGTTCTAGTGGGAAATGCTAACTCTAGGTTTATTTGTAAAGTTAACTTTGAAACCTAAGCTGAGTTCAGAAACAAAGAAAGATAAAATACAGTTCTAGAATCACTTAAGTTGGGAAGCTAGTGTCATAATCACAACTCTGTTGTGGTCAAGTCATGTCACAATTCATTTCATAAGTTGTTTTGAAAACATCTGACAATGAAACAGTATGGCCACTCCAACTGTCCATAACCGTGGATGCGGCTATTCGAATAGTTTGACACTCTGCAGAGGTGGTACACTTTCACCACAAGATTCGATACATCTGCCAGGGATAACCCTGAATCATCATACTTAGTATGCAGATAATCAAACATAACCTTTCCTTTACACACCCTAGTATAAGCACCTCTCCTATGAGTATGGCCTCCCAACCATGACCATCTGTCATCTTGGGCACTGCATAGGTGGACAACCTTGAGAGGTAGCCTCAGCTCAAACCTCTACCGTGAGGGAACTAATACTAATGCATATAAAATTCTGGCTAAGCCTTACCCAATTCAGGTATTGTGGTTGTACGGTAAAATTGGAATGGTATCGCATCCGAACCCAACCATCAGTTTTGTAAAAGGGTTGAGGCTCATGCCTCAACATTTTCATCATCATAAACCATTTGTGTTTCTCATCACATGTCAAAACATCTCAATAGAATGACTCATCATTCCAAGGTTTTCACAATTCATTTTCACCAAGGGTTCCCATCTAAAGTGACTCAAGTTTTGATATAGCTCTAAGCTACTAAGTTTAGAGTGTTGACTAAGGTGGGATGCTAATCTCAATCTCATGCCATAGAATGACATCTAAGGTTATCTAGATAGGTCAAGTTTTTACTTTTTATGCTACCTTTAAACAAGTAAAGTACTTTAAGGAAAGTAAAAGCTTGGAGATAAAACTTGGGGTAGATAAATAGTCAAAGTGGTATAACCCAAGCATGCCTAATGCATTTACTTAGGTTATCTAGTTTAATTGTAGCTTGCTAACAATAGCTTTCCTTGGTTGGTGCAGCGGTTGAAGTTTTCTTCCTCCTCCTCTTGGTATAACTCCTCCTCCTCGAAAGCTTGGTCGGTACTATCGTCTATAAATACATACGGGATACACAATCACCAAACAAAGCTTAACTAGTCTACTTAGCACACTAAGGCACACATTTGATGATCTATTATCATCACAAGCATCACAAGGTTTAGTTAACCAGCTTCAATCTTTTTATTTGAGAAAACTAATCTCTACTCATTGAAATTAACTAAGTTTAATATTCTCCAATTAAAATATGAGATCATGTGGACATATGTCATCACCACATATTCTAACATATGGGAATGTGATTTAAATGTTGGATCACATTTTAATAAGTTTAAGTTTAATATTTAATGATTTAAAGTCACTAGAAATGCCTATATAGCATTATTTTGGTACTAGTCCAAAGTCAATGCAGGGAAACCTTAATATTATTACATATTCAGATAGGTATGGTTAAATGTGATTTTTGGGAATTGGAATCAACTCAAAAGCTATTATGGTTGATTTTATAAAAATGTTTGAATGTGCAAAAGCTTCTGTCTTGTTATTTTTACTAGGAGAGATCTCTAACTCTAAATGAATTAAATCCATCGGTCATGGATAGATCTTTCTAGAAGCTTTCTAACAAAATTACAATCACTCAATTTGGTTCAGTAAATCTTCCTGAATTGATTTTTGAACTAAGGGACGTAATTGAGTTTAAACCAAAATAGAAAACCTATATTTGAATTAACTGGGTCGCGCGGGAAAGGAAATGGACCGACCTAGTGACGCTCAGCGGCGGAGAGGGCGGCTGACAGGTTGGTCCCGTTTGTTAGGGAGACTTAAAATCCGAAACGGTATCTAGCGATCTGGGCCACACGATTATAGCGTGGATCAACAGCTCATAGTCGTCGTCGACGACGGACTCATCGCCGGCGAGACCGAACCCTAAACGGACGGTGAGGGTCTACTGGGGACGTATCGGGGCTCCAGCTAGTGCAGCAAGGTAGGCGATCGAACTGGACGGCAACGGCGGACTCATGCGAGGTCACGGCAGGGGCTGCTGTGGTCAGAATCGACAGTAGCGTCTCCTCCTCTACAGAGGTCTCCTCCGGTGCAATTCCGGCGAACTACGCCTCGAGCGGCTCCGGCGAGAGAGGGGAAATGTTCAGGGGAGAGAGGGAAGTGGAATGGTGTGGTGATTGAGGCCGGGGAAGGTCTGCTTATATAGGCGCGACGGTGAGACCGAGAGGCATGGGCACGGCTCATCAGTGACGGTGAAACAGGGGGGCTACCGGCGTGGCGAGGTAGGCGGACAGTGGGGGGTTCCCTAGCAGTCAGCTATGTCGCAATGGAACGGCTAGGGGTGGTCGCAGGTGGTCGGGAGTGTTACGCTCTCTGGAAGACCGAGGCGGTGCTCGACGGCGTGCAGGGCGACTGTGGGTCGCACAGTGGTGCACAGCCGTTTCTGGCTGGGTGCTGTGGTCGAGGCGGAGCGGCGTGCATGGTATGGGGTCGAGGGGCGGTCTGCTACGTGCTGGTGGCTATCATGCTCTGGCATGCTCTGGCGAGCTCGCAAAGAGAAAGGGCGGCGATGCTGGGGAGTGGTCCAGGGGCTGGGGTTGATCGAGGGGTGGATCGTGGGTGGCGGTAGAGTTGGGCGGATCTAGGGGACGTGCTGGTTTGCCACGGCAGGGTCCCTGGCGCGTTGCCCGCTTCTGGCCGGCGGTGACCACAAAGTGGCGACGCTTCACTGCTGCTGCGGCTAAGGGAGGCTAATTGGGGGTTTGGTTGGACTCAGGGGGACAGAGGAGAGCAGAGAGGGTGCAACTGGAGACAAGGGTTTAACTAGGAGCAGTGTTAGTTAGGCTGTTTTATCTCTGTCTACCACCTGTTCGACACAATGGCCGCAAGAGAAATTTTTTGAATTTTGGGCTGATTTTTGGTGGATTGATGTATCTTATGCTTGATCTTCTAGGTGTGCTTGGGTTTTAAAAGTGGAGTTCATTTGATTTGTTTTTGAATAAGTGTGATCTATACATATGAACTACATTCAAATTTCAAATGTCATTTAAGTTTAGTGTTTGAAAGTTTTTGGGATGAAACAAAGTGGGCCTTGGTACATCACTACTTGTACTAGCAAGGGGTGCAAAGATCCACAATTGTTTCTGTTAAGATTTGAGTTCTAGGAATAGTCAAAGTAGGCTAGGTGATTAAAATGGCACAAATGACCATTTGCTTATTTTATTCTTTTTGATTTGTTTTTCTTTGGGATTTGCTTGGGAATGATCTAGATGATGTTTAATTCACTTTAGAATCATTGTACAATCAATGGATCACTCAAACATGGTAATTCAAAACAACTCCTAAATTATATGCACACACATATGAATGCTTAATGATTTTTAAATGGAAAAGTTTTTGTTAACCCTAAATTGGGTAGGTTTGACCTTGATTAACTTTGGACTAGAGTTTTGGGATGTTACAAACCTTCCCTCCTTAAACAAAATCTCGTCCCGAGATTTACGAAAGAAAACTAGGAACTAAAGAGATCTGGAAACTCTGTCCTAATGTAATCTTCTCGCTCCCAAGTGGCTTCTTCTTCGGTATGGTTGCTCCATTGAATCTTGAGAAATTTGATACTCCTGGTCCTTGTGGTTATGTAAGCTTCTTCCAGGATACGGATGGGCACTTCACGATATGTTAGTTCCTTGTTGATATCCACAACTCGGTGATCGATGTTCTTGAAAACTTCAGTCTTATCCAGCACTTCTAGGCATTTGCGAAGTAACAAGATATGGAACACATTGTGGATGGCTGACGTCTCCTCTGGTAGTTCCAGTTGATACGCTACTTCTCCTCAACGGTTCAGAATTTTGAAGGGCCCAATATATCTGGGGGCTAACTTTCCTTTTAGACTAAAGCGTTGTGTTCCCTTCAATGGCGAAACCTTGAGATATACAAAATTTCCGACGTTGAAAGTCAGGTCTCTCCTTCTCTTGTCAGCATAACTCTTCTGTCTGGATTGGGTGGTATTGAGGTGCTCACGGACTTTGTGAACCTTTTCTTCGACTTCTCGGAGAATGCCGGGTCCGAAAATCTGACTCTCTCCTACTTGCGACCAATTCAAAGGGCTATGACACTTTCTTCCGTATAGGAACTCAAATGGGGTCATTTGCAAACTAGGTTGGTAACTGTTATTATATGAGAATTATGCGAAAGGCAGGCAGTCTTCCCATTTTGATCCGTACTCCAAAAGACAAGCTCTCAACATATCCTCTAAGATCTGGTTGACTCTTACAGTCTGTCCATCAGTTTGCGGGTGATAAGCGGTGCTGAAGTTCAACTTGGTTCCTAATCCTTCTTGGACTTTCGTCCAAAATCTCGAGGTAAATTGGGTTCCTCAATCTGATACTATGGTCTTGGGGGTTGCATGCAGACAAACAATTCTAGCAATGTACAACTCTGCTAGCTTCGAACTCTGATAGGTAGTCTTGATAGGTATAAAGTGAGCTACCTTGGACAATCAATCAACGATGACCCAGATTGAGTCATTTCCCCTACTTGAAGTATGCAAACCGTTGATAAAGTCCATTCCGACGGAATCCCATTTCCATTCCGAAATCTGCAATGGTTGCAACAGTCCTGCGGGCCTCTGATGCTCTGCTTTGACTCTTTGACATATGTTGATGGGGATATGCCGAAAGGGGTATGCCCAGGAGGACGTTCCGATTGGGCCGAAGGGCCTGCGAGTGCGTCCAAAAGACGGTGACTGGACTACGAAGGAAGGAAAGGCACAGCGACTGGCGACTAGAAGCCCAGGAGTGTAGCAGAAGCCCAGTCGGACTAGGTCAAAGTCTCCGGATCTTTATCTTGCTCGGTGATAACTTGTAAACCCTAGCGAGGTGCCTCATATATAAACCTCCCTAGGGTATCCTAAGAGACTTACGTTCCATCATACACCTCCTCAAGCGACTCGCTGCATAGCCGCCGAGCTCACCACCCCTGTAACTCGCTCTCCCATAATCGAGTCTAGCAGGAGTAGGTCTTTACCCTCCGGGGGGGGGGCGAACCTGGGTAAACCCATGTTCATCCGCCCCCATCTCGCATCGCAGATGGCCGCCACCTCTTCCTCACGAAACACTCAATCGCTGCCAGTGGCAGCGACTGCCGTGGCCATTTCCACGATAGTGGCGCCCACCGTGGGGCATAGCGGGACTGGCCTGAGTTCTTCGGTGAGACCGTACTCGCCGATCAATCGGCCGCTCGCCACCGGTCATATGATCGCCATCGGCGGGATCTTACAAATCCTGCCTAGCAGCTACATCTCGGTGTCACGTCTGGTCACTCACGCCGCGGTGATGCCGGTCGGCTCCATAAACCTCTTTGTCGGCTTCACCAGCGCGATCAACCCAGCCGCGACGGTGATCATTGGCGGACCGCCGCCACACTGCGATCTGCTTTCGGAGGAGCAGGTCCGCTGCATCAGGGCCCTCGTCACCGAGTACGACTCGGCCGCCATCGACGCGGTCAAGACTAACGCCGCCACCAATGACGATGCCCTAAATGACGATGCCGACTGCGCGACCCCTTCATCGGTCGACGGATCCATCACCACCGCATCAAGGGAGGAATCCATCACGCGAGTCTCCAACCCCGAGGACTTCGAGGACCCCTCCATCATGGGGATCTTCGACTCTGATTCCGGCTCGGAATCCCCGAGGATTTTCACGCCAGATCCAATCTCTTCAACACGATCTACATGGTGGGCAGCACGGCCGCCCCGCCAGATCCGTTCGCCACGCCGATCCCGCCGACAGCGACGGCCATAGAGGTGGAGGAAGCCCGCCTGCGGCTCGCGGGGGCGCAACGCAACAAACTCGCCGACTGCGAGAAATACCGCCTCGAACGAGAGACGGCGCGGGAGCTCTCGCTCTATCACCAGCGCCGCATCTAGACCCGCCTGAACTCCAACGTTCAGGGCCGTGTCCTGAACTTCAACGATGAAGGTGACCCCGCACGCGCCGCCGAGCGCGCATGCTGCGAGAACACGCCGCTAGGCGGGAGCTACCCTGCAAGACCACCATCGGGTGCGCCGGTGACCGGGGACCCTCCACCACCCATGGGCCGCGCGCCCCCGCTGAACAAACCGCGGATCATCATCTCGCCCCAAGCCCGTGACGCCAACGGGCTACCACTATACTCCACCTCGATGGACAACATCGTCACGGTCGACGCCGTGATCGCCATCCTTGATGTCCAAGGCAACGACATGCTACAGATCTAGTATGCCAAGGCCCTACCTCGTCAGGGCCGTCGAGCAACAAACCGCGGGAGTCGACCCGTGGGGGCGGATGTACTCCCGCTCATCAACAAGCAGGGCGGCATCAAGCGGCCACCCCACCGTGGCTAACGCATTAGTTTTCCCCCCACCCCAGCCCCTGGCGAACCAACCACGGGCCGCCAATCCCGCGTTGTCAACCAACGAGCCACGACCAGCGAACAACACGGTCGCTGCCAACGGGCAGCCCCTCGAAGCCTAAACGACCATCATCAACAATCAGGCGTGGCGGTCGCGCCAGCCCTACGACCTGCAAAACACCCTCACCAACCGCGGCGACCCAGAACCAAGAGGCTCACTCAGTCGAGTCAGGCCGCAATGCTTTGGACCAATGATTCGTGGGGACAAATACCCCGCCAACTTCAAGGCCCCCAAGGAGATCGAGAAGTACGACCCCGTTGTTTGGCTAGACACATATCTCATGGCAATGGGGATCGCAGGCCAGACCGACCTGCTCGCTGCTCGCTACCCTCCCCCTGATGATGGAGGGTGCGACCCGGCAGTGGATCAACACGCTCGCCGCCGACAGCATCGACTCCTGGGAAGAAATGCGGAACGCCTTTGTCAGGCACTTCAAGGGCTCCTACACCCGTGCCACCACCATAGAGGACCTGGAGCGATGCATCCAGGGACAACGTGAGTCGACTCGCCGGTGGATCCAAAGATGGCAAGAACTGTGGATAAATACCTCTGGATTCCACCCATACACGCTGATACACTGCTTCAAGAACGCGTGCCGGTACGAACCCCTGGTCGCCAAGATCAAGAGGGTCTACCGGATGCTCGACAACATCCTCGACCTCCTCGAGATAGCCAAGCGCTATGCGGAGGAGGACCCCAACCAAGACTCCGACGATGAGTCGGGAGGAAGACGCCGCACTAGCATCCACGACAGTGGGCGCCTACGCGACATGCGCTACAGCAACACCCGCATAACCGGCAAGCACCGCACGGACGGGCGATTCGACTTCGTCGCCAACACTGGCTACGGCCAGCGCGACTCCATGAACTACCGCCGTGATGGAGGAAATTACCACGACAGCAGGAACTACCGCGCCAATATCACGACGAGGCCGAAATTCGACCCCGCCGCCCTGCTCAATCAACCCTGCATCTACCACAACAGGGAGGGAAAACCCGCCACCCACACCACCGCCGATTGCCACTCCCTCAAAGAGATTGAGAAGGCGAGACGAGCAAGGGAGGACCCCAACAACAACCCACCTCGGGAAAACGGGAACGGCGGCGGCTTCGGCACTGCCGTCAGCTTGCTACATACCTTCACCGAACTCGGCACCAAGCGCGAGAAGAAGGTGCTCGCCCGCACAGTCGCTGTCAATGCGGTGACACAAGTCGACATCCCTCGCTTCCTAAACTGGTCCAAGCAGAGCATCACCTGGAGTTGCCAGGACCATTCTCCAAGGATCGAATATCCATGGCAAGTCGCCATGGTAGTCAGGCCCAAGGTGGCCGACTACTGGCTGCCCAAGACGCTAATGGACGGTGGGAGCTCCATCAACATCTTGTACCTCGACACGTTCAAAAGGCTCCAGCTCCCAGAAGCAGCCATCGAGCCAACACTGACAACCTTCCACGGCATCGTCCCCGGTCGGAAGGCGTACCTGATCGGGGAAGTGAAGCTGCCAGTCACGTTCGGCACTCCAGCAAACTACCACACAGAGAGGATCGTGATTGAGCTGGTGAACTTCCGCAGCCCCTACCACTGCGTCCTGGGCCCCCAGGCATTCGCAAAGTTTATGGCGACCCCGCACTACGCCTACAACATGATCAAGCTCCCCGGGCCAAGCGGCATCATCACCGTCCACGGCGACCCCGACATGGTCGTGGAATGCGAGGACAAGGGCGTCGAGCTTGCCGACATCGTCATCACCGCAGAGACAAACCACGCGGAGGAGCTCGCGAAATACGCGGGCAACATCAACAAGGACGACCCCACCATCCTGAAAAAACCAACCGCCGCGAACTCCACGTTCGAGGCAACCACGCACACCCGCACCATCGAGCTCGTCCCAGGCGACTCCAGCCAGACGGTCACCATTGGGGCGCACATGAGCCCCACATAGGAAAGCACGCTCATCGGGTTCCTCCGTGAGAACCGCGACATCTTCGCATGGAAGCCATCTGACATGCCAGGTGTCCCGAGGGAACTCGCTGAGCACAATCTTCAAAGAACAACGCCATCGAGCAATCGCCGAAGAAGTTCAGTGCCTGCTAGCCACAGGCTTCATAAAGCCAATCAAGTACTCCAAGTGGCTGGCAAACCCAGTCCTGGTTCTAAAAAAGAACAACACATGGAGAATGTGCATTGACTACACCAACCTCAGCAGCGCCTGCCCAAAGGAGGAGTTCGTCCTACCGCGCATTGATCAGATCATCGACTCGACCACGCGATCAGAGTCGCTGTGCTTTCTCGATGCTTACTCTGGTTATAACCAGATCAAGATGGCGGTCGAGGACGAGGAGAAGACGGCGTTCATTATGCCATTCGGCGCATTCTGCTACATGGCCATGACGTTCGGCCTCAAGAATGCAGGCGCCACATACCAGAGGTCCATGCAGGAGTGTCTAGCGAGCCAAATTGGCCGCAACATTCATGTATATATCGATGACGTGGTGGTAAAATCCACACGCCAGGACGACCTGCTCGCCGACCTAGCCGAAACCTTTGCAAACTTGCGGAGGTACAACATCAAGCTGAACCCTGGAAAATGCACCTTCGGTGTCCCCACCGGACAACTCCTAGGTTATGTAGTCTCCAAGCGAGGCATCGAAGCCAACCCCACCAAGATCGACACCATCGCGTGACCCGGGAAACCCGAGTGCCTGCGCGACGTCCAGAAGTTGGCAGGGCGAGTCGCGGCCCTTAGTCGCTTTATCCCCCGGCTAGGCGAGAAGGCAATGCCCCTCTACCGCCTGATGCGCAAGAAACCCACGTTCCAATGGGACGTGGAGGCCGACGGCGCACTCAAAGCGCTCAAAGAAGTGCTACTCGCGGCAGCTTTACTCACTGCGCCACTCGACAAAGAGCCAATGCTCGTTTACGTCGTGACCTCTACTCGAGTCGTCAGCGCGGTGATGGTCGTCAAATGACCGGAAGAGGGAAAGGAGCGCCCCATACAGCGCCCCGTCTACTACATCAGTGAAGTCCTAACGGACTCATGACAGTGCTACCCGTAATACCAAAAACTGGTGTACGCGGTATTCCGAGCACAGCGGCGACTCCCACACTACTTCCCAGGAGCACCCAATCACGGTGGTTTCCTCCGCGCCCCTTCAGGACATCATACGCTATCGCGAGGCGACCGGGCAAGTCGCTAATTGGGCCGTCAATATCAGCGTCCACAACATCAAGTATGAGCCCGGCAAAGTGATCAACTCGCAAGCCCTGGCTGATTTCCTCACAGACTGGGAAGAGGCATAGCAGCCAGAGAAGCTCCCATACCTCCACTACTGGTCGCTCCATTTTCACGGCTCCAAGAACACAGACGGCACAGGGGATGGGGTCATCCTGACCTCCCCCGAAGGAGACAAGCTCCGCTAGGTGCTCCACCTCAACTTCAAACCCTACACCAACAACATGGCAGAATACGAGGCCCTCCTTCACGGCATGAGAGCCGCTAAGGAGATGAACGTCAACCGCCTACGATGCTATGGTGACTCGGACCAAGTCGCCGGCCAAGTCGCTGGGACGTGCGACGCCGTCTCCCCGACGATGATCGTGTACCCCCAAGCTGTCGACCAGTTGGGAGGACACTTCGACGGCTACTCTGTCGAGTGGATCGACAGGCGCAAAAACGAGGAGGTGGACGCCCTCTCCCGCATCGGATCGACCCGACAAGCACCTTCAGTAGGCGTCTTCCTCGACATAATCCACAAACCATCGGTCAGTCCACCAAAAGAGATCGTCGTCGGGATCCCACTACAACCAGAACCGGCCTTAGTCGCCATGGTTATGGAACCTAGCGACTGGACAGCACCGTACGTCGCCTTCCTAGAACACAAACTCCTACCGAGCAATGAGACAGAGGCCCAAATGATCGTGCGCCGCTGCAAATCCTTCGCCATCATCATCGTCGAGCTCCACAAGCGCAGCGTGACCTGCGTCTTCCAGCGCTGCGTATAGCCAGAAGAAGGCCGCAAGACATTCACGCTGGCGACTGCGGCCATCACGCCGGCGCCAAGTCGCTAGTCGCCAAGGCCATGCGACACGGTTTCTACTGGCTCACCACACACGCCGACGCCACCAACATTGTCCAACGATGCGTCGGGTGCCAGAAGTACGCCAACCAGACGCACCTCCCTGGCTCGGCACTCAAGACCATCCCCATCACGTGGCCATTCGCCATATGGGGGATGGACATGGTAGGCCCGTTCAAGAAGGCCCCGTCTGGTTTCACTCCCCTTATGGTCGCAGTCGACAAGTTCACCAAATGGGTCGAGGCCAAGCCGATAAGAAAGTGCGACGGCAAGACGGCCACCAAGTTCCTACGCGAACTCATCTATCGATATGGCTACCGGCACAACATTATAACAGACAATGGCACCAACTTTGCCAAGGGGGCCATGGTAGAATTCTATGAAGAACACGACATCCGACTCGACCTCGCATCAGTCGCTCACCCGGATGCTGGGTCGACGAGCTCCCCTCTGTGATATGGGGGATTCGCACCTCCGTCAACTGCTCAACCGGGTTCACGCCCTTCTTCATGGTGTATGGCGCCGAGGCCGTAATGCCAACCGACCTGGAGCATGACTCACCTAGATTCGCCAACTACCTCGAGGCGGCCAACGAGGTCGCCCGCCAAGACAACATCGATCAACTTGACGAGGCATGCGACCTGGCTCGCTGCCGCACCACCATATACCAGCAAGGACTCCGCCGCTACCATAGTTGCCGAGTGCGAACTCGCACCTTCCAGGAAGGCGACCTGGTCCTACGACTGGCCCAAGACAAGACGGGCATGCACAAACTCTCCCCCTGATACATTGCAAATGTATCTATAATTTTTAATGTTCCATGCTTTGTTTTATCTACTTTCTTATGTTTTGTTCCAAATTTGGAGTACTTTTCATATGATTTCTTGGACTAACCTATTCACAAGATGCCACGGTGCCAGTTCCCTGTTTTCTGCTCTTTTTAGTTCCAGGAAGTCAGAAAATGAATATTCTCGGAATTGGACGGGACAAAAGCCAAAGTTACTATTTTCCCGGAAGACTCACAGAGCTAGAAGGAGAGTCGGAGAGGGGCCATAGGGTGGCCACACCACCTCTAGGTGCGGGTCCACCTAGGTCGCGCCAGGGCATGGTGTGGGCCCCCTGGCCGCCCACTGACCTTGCCCTCTACCCTATAAGAAGCCTCCTGAAGCCAAAACCCTAGATCGTCAAGCCTCCAGCCACGAAAAGTTTCGCAGCACCGCCGCCACCGAAGGGGAGATTCGGGGGACAGAAAGTCTCTATACCGGCACCTTGCCAGGACAAGGAAGTGCCCCTGGAGCCATCTCCATCGATGTCCATCACCATTGCTAATTCCCATGATGAGGAGGGAGTAGTTCTCTCTCGAGGCTAAGGGTTCTACCGGTAGCTATGTGTTCATCTCTCTCTCTATGCATGATCTTATTGAGATCATGAGCTTGTAATCTATAGATCTATTCTGCTACTAAAGTGCTTTAATGAATCTCTGCTCTCCCCATGTGTGCGAAAGTGACAGCGTGCTCACCATGGTGGCACTTAGGCTAGAGATTACAAATACTTGTTATGAGTTATATATGGAGTTGGATGTCTTTAGGAAATGGTAGTGTTTGTTGGACTCATCTAGTACTCAAGGTGACAGTGTGGGGTTTTCTAGATGGGAAAGGCTTACTTTGAGGTGTGCTGTTATAGCCCTACCGTTGATTAGAGTGTCCAACCGGAGAGTAGTTAAGAGTTGTATCATAAAGAGAAGATATTTGTATGAGAGTGTTCACTAGTGAAAGTATGATCCCTAGGCCTTGTTTCTAAGCATTTATACACCGTTTTCATTTAGATCTATTACATGTTTGCTTGCTTCTGTCTTTATTTCAGTTTGTCTTTAGTCTCTTCCACGCCATCAATCTATTTTCTATCACTGCTACCACTTATAATTATCCATACCACTTGTATTTCACTATCTCTTCGCCGAACCAGTGCACCTATACACCTGACAAGTATATGGGTGTGTTGGGGACACAAGAGACGTCTTGTATCTTGATTGCAGGGTTGCTTGAGAGGGGATACCTTTGACCACTTCCTCCTTGAGTTCGATAAACCTTGGGTGATCCACTTAAGGGAAAACTTGCTGCTATTCTACAAACCTCTGCACTTGGAGGCCCAAGAACTGTCTACAAGAATAGAAGTGCGTAGACATCAAGCTATTTTATGGCGCTGTTGTCAGGGAGCAAAGGTAAAAGGTATTCACACCGGAGGATTAAAGAAGAAGAACCTCCCACGGAAAACGCCTATTTTCTAGTGTGAGTGCTCGAAGTTATTTCCTTTAGATTCTGCAATTTTTCTTTTTATTTCTTGTTTTCACTAGTTAGGATTAATGGAAAGCAACAAAAAATTAGAGAGCTTTATAGTATTTATCTTGAGTTAGGACATGAAGTGTTTGAAGAGAAAATTAAAAAACCTATGGAACTTTATTTGTGTGCTAATAGAAATGTTGTTAGTATGAATTCTTTGGACGCCATTATTGCTAATGCTATGGAAAATTCTAAGCTTGGGGAAGCTAGTTTTTATGAAAATGATCTTTTTAGTTCCCCAGCTTTGGAAGATAGCTATTCTATTGCTTATGATGATACAAAACCTCCAATATATGATGATTACAATGATGAATATGATATTTTCAGTCCACCAACTATTGAGGAGGCAATTAATTATGACTACAATATGCCTCCTATATTTGATGATTATGGTGATCAAAATAATAATAATAGTTATTTTGTTGAATTTGCTCCCACTACATTTAATAAGAATGACGATGCTTATGTGGAGAGTAATAATTATTATATGCATGTGGCTCATGATAAGAATGTTTTATGTGATAGTTATATTTTTAATTTTATTCATGATGCTACTATAACTTATTATGAGAGAGGGGACCATGGTTTTATGAATCTCAATAATATTAAGTTTCCCCTCTTTATGTTGAAAGTCTTGATGTTGCACTTGTTTTGCTTTCCTATGCTTGTTGCTTTGTGCTTTTATGACTTGTTTCTTTACAAGATTACTATGCATAGGAAGTGAGTTAGACTTAAATGTGTTTTAAATTTGCTTCTTGATGCTCTATTTTACTTCAATTCATATTTTCTATGTGAGCATCTTCTCAAACTATCATGCCTAACTTAAAGGCGTTAAAGAAAAGTACTTATTGGGAGATAAACCAAAAGTTTTAGATGAGTCTTGGAAGTTATTACCTCTGTAATAACCGCTCCTTATCCTTTTTATTTTCTTTTTGTGCCAAGAGTAACCTCTAATGAGAGAGAAGTAATGATTGGGAAAGTTGCTGCCCCGAAATAGATTTTTGTGCTTCACCGTAAACATTCTTGTAAAATCTCTGTACGTCCTTTTGAGGCGTGAATTTTTTTGCTTCTAACACAGGTTGTTATCTAACTTTCGTTAGTTCAACACTTTTTGATTTGAGCAACAGAAGGTCTTCGAAAAAATTCGTCTTTACCTGCTGGTCTGTTTTGCAGATTTCTGCCATTTTCTGCATTTGCTTCTTGTTGGTTCCTTTTTGAGTTCCTTTGGGGAAGTGAGCTTTTTGAGGTAAGTGCTTCAGTAGCTAGTGTTTTAATGGAAGTTTATTGGTGTTGGAACTGAACCTAAAGACTTATTATCTTGAAGTGCACTAATGTTGCTAATAAAGATTGTGGGAAGTTTTGTATGAAGGAAATATTCCAGGTGTATGGAAGGAATGAGTAATGAGATGAGGGATGGACTAAAGCTCAAGCTTGGGGATGCCACGCGTGTCACCCCAAGAAATATCCAAGATGTACAAGCGTCAAAGATTGGGGATTCCCAAGGCATCCCCTTCTTCATCAATAAAAATCACAGGTTTCTTCCAAATGCTTCATTTTTATTGTTTCATGCACAGTTGTGTTGTTCTTGGAGCGTCTTCTTTTTTGTATTCGTTTTGTTTTTTCGTTTGCTTGGTTTGCCTAGTTTTTTGAATAAATTGGTTGGACCCCCTCGTTCATACATTGGTTTTCAAATAGTTTGGTTTGGATTGGAAAAGAGTAGGAAAGTTCATGCTTATGTGGTAAAAAGAGCTCATTTTTGACTATGGCCTATGCTTTGTCATGCCATGCTTGATATTGTTTTGGCCTTATGCTTAGTATTCTTTTCTGTAGCATGACTTGTTATAAAAAATTGAGATTTGTTAATGTGCCTTGGATGAATCATGTGTTGTTTTAGCATATTAAAGCATAGTATAGTGGTATTCTCCTTTGATGCTTTATTTGGGTTGATTTGGCGCATGCTCACACCATGTTATGACTATCCCAAGTCACCATAAGCCTTTATGATTCTTTAGTTTTCAACTTGTAGTATCACTTTATTCTTTCATCAATGATGTTTTCTCGCTCTGCATGATTATGGCCATTATTGCTCTCTTAGTTTGTCGCTCCCAGTCTTTTGCTAGTCTCCACAACCAAGTATGAGTCCACTCATGCATCCAACTCCCTAAACCAAGTTATTCCAAAGAGTCCACCATACCTACCTACTAGCATATGCTATTCCAAGTATATTGATGATTTTGTTTACCTTCCGAATTAAACTTGTTATGATAAAACTAGTGATTAAAGCTCTCACGAACTTGATGGCACACTTTACTTTACTTGCCCTTAATAAACTTGAACCATTGTGTCTTCTATGTTGTATATGCTTGCACTTATTTGTTAGGAATTAGTAGAACCATGCTTTCATGGGGAACGCTTTCAACATTGCACTTGGTACTTGTACCTAGTTGATATCATGCTCTTTTGTATATGGATGTCGTCGGTGTGAAATGAAAGGGGAGCTTGTAAGTCCATGGAGTTATGTATATGTGTTAGAGAAACGCCTGGGTCGCTGGTCTAATCCATGCTGACATGGTGGAAACCTGCAGCGTAACCATAATGAGTTGTCTATGAAGCATTCTTCTTATAGAAAAAAATAGTCCTATATTGAGAAAAAAGAAAAAAAGAAAAAAAAGGAAATACTATGAAAAGAGGAAAGAGAGAAAAAAGCACCCCATGGTAAATAAGAAGAATGTGGAGATGCTTATTGTCTACTTGCCTTGTCATTTTGATATGGGGATTCTTCCGTATCATCGGCCCAGGGGGACCACATTGGCGATGTTCTATGATACACATGTACTTACGATGACAAGAACTTACTGGTGACTAAACTTGAGTAGCATGAGGAGCAACCCTCGTACACAACGGCCATGAGATTCCTAACTTATACTTCGTCAAGCATGTACACCATAGTTTGTTGACTTTAACCTTAATCACTTCAAGATGCTTATGATAGGGGCAATGAGAGCTGAAAGCTAACAAGTACAATAATTTTTGGAAGCTCTTTATGAGACTTGAATCCCTACTTCCTTTTACAAAGGCCTTTCTTCCACCATTACATTGAGTCTCCACCTTCAATCTTTATGCACCTACTTTGAGAGCATAGTGGCCATTCTTAGTTCTATGTGCATTGTCCCAAGACTTGTTGATTGATGCATAACTTGATATTGCTTGTTTTAAACTATTTGTATCTAGTCACTCTTATGAACTTTGAAGGTGTCCTATGCATTTGTATTTAGTACTCTATGAGGGACAAGCTGAAATGCTATTATGCTATGTTTTCTTTGTGTGAAACAAACAAACGTGTTGCAAAGTATTATCATTCATGAATCTTTTGTTTGTGCCTTTTCATGTTGCAACATAGTTTCTTTGTCTTATTGCTAGAACTTTCTCTTTCATGTTATGATTGAAGTATTATGATCCCAGTTTTGAATTTTTTGCAAATACTTTGATCAAGTCATTGATGGTGCATGTCACCTCAAAAATTATTCTTTATTTTTATCACTTACCTACTCGAGGACGAGCAAGAGTTAAGCTTAGGGATGTTGATACATTGAAAATGTATCTATAATTTTTGATGTTCCATGCTTGGTTTTATCTACTTTCTTGTGTTTTGTTCCAACTTTGGAGTACTTTTCATATGATTTCTTGGACTAAGCTATTAACAAGATGCCACAGTGCCAGTTGCCTGTTTTCTGCTGTTTTTGGTTCTAGGAAGTCAGAAAATGAATATTCTCAGAATTGGACGGGACAAAAGCCAAAGTTACTATTTTCCCGGAAGACTCACGGAGCCAGAAGGAGAGTCGGAGAGGGGCCATAGGGTGGCCACACCACCCCTAGGCGCGGGTCCACCTAGGCCGTGCCAGGGCATGGTGTGGGCCCCCTGGCCGCCCACCGACCTTGCCCTCTGGGCTATAAGAAGCCTCCCGAGGCCAAAACCCTAGATCGTCAAGCCTCCAGCCACGAAAAGTGCCGCAGCGCCGCCGCCACGGAAGGGGAGATTCGGGGGACAGAAAGTCTCTGTTCCGGCACCCTGCCGGGACGGGGAAGTGCCCTCGGAGCCATCTCCATCAATCTCCACCACCATCTCCATCACCATTGCTGATTCCCATGATGAGGAGGGAGTAGTTCTCTCTCGAGGCTAATGGTTCTACCGGTAGCTATGTGTTCATCTCTCTCTCTATGAATGATATTATTGAGATCATGAGCCTATAATCTATAGATCTATTCTGCTACTCAAGTGCTTTAATGAATCTCTTCTCTCCCCATGTGTGTGAAAGTGACAGTGTGCTCCCCATGGTGGCACTTAGGATAGAGATTACAAATACTTGTTATGAGTTATATTTGGAGTTGGATGTCTTTATGAAATTGTGGTGTTTGTTGGACTCATCTAGTACTCAAGGTGACAGTGTGGGGTTTTCTAGATGGGAAAGGCTTACATTGAGGTGTGTTGTTATAGCCCTACCGTTGATTAGATTGTCCAACCGGAGAGTAGTTAAGAGTAGTATCATAAAGAGAAGGTATTTGTATGAGAGTGTTCACTAGTGAAAGTATGATCCCTAGGCCTTGTTTCTAAGCATTGATACACCATTTGCATTTAGATCTGTTACATGTTTGCTTGCTTCCGTCTTTATTTCAGTTTGCCTTTAGTCTCTTCCACGCCATCAATCTATTTTCTATCACTGCTACCACTTATAATTATCCATACCACTTGTATTTCACTATCTCTTCGCCGAACTAGTGCACCTATACACCTGACAAGTGTATTGGGTTTGTTGGGGACACAAGAGACTTCTTGTATCTTGATCGCAGGGTTGCTTGAGAGGGGATACCTTTGACCAGTTCCTCCCTGAGTTCGATAAACCTTGGGTGATCCACTTAAGGGGAAACTTGCTGCTGTTCTACAAACCTCTGCACTTGGAGGCCCAACAACTGTCTACAAGAATAGAAGTTGGTAGACATCACCCCCCATGGGAGGGACCGTTCGCCATAGGCCGAGTCCTTGGCAACGATGCCTACTACCTCATCGGCATACGGGGTGACGGCCAACCGGAGGTCAGGAGGCCATGGAATGTAAACCTTCTCAGAAAGTTCTATACATAGAACCTTAGATTGTACTCCATCGGAATATATAATGAAATTCATCCGGATCGCACAAATTGTGTCCACTCGCCATATTCTTGTGCCGCTCGCACTCTTACATACTAGCAATACGCTACTTACGGAAGGCAATCTCTGGTCGAGCGACCGACACGGCTAAGTAGTGCGGCACAAGGGCACTGGAAATATTCGGGCCTTGGGTCATCCACGAAAAACGCCAACTCGGAGCCGCCATTGGAGTCTCCTAGCCCGACTGGCCCACCGGGCCAAGACATCCAGTACACACTTCTCACAGCGACCTGTCCCTCCCACCCTCGTGCAAAGCGACTCGAAGGGTCAAGTACCACGCACGGGGACTCCGCAAAACGGGAACCACCACGCGGCTCGGGAACCACCAAGCGACTGGCTCTCCGGGCGAGGGGAGGAGACGCGTTACAAACAACGCACTCACAACCTGCAACAGGAGCATGACCAATGCGGTCGGGCACCACGCTTGGGGACTCGCTTATAAGTCAGTCCTACTCGCGCTCGGGGACTCGCCACTCAGAAGACGCAAGGGATAAAAACAATGCATAAACAGAACAATACACAAAAGTATACAATCGAGTTATACCCCATTAAAGGGCGGACGCGCTCGGGGACTCGCTCAATTAAAACAATGGATAAACAAAACACAACACACATTCCTAATCGCAATACGAGTCGATCGACTCCCCGTGGCATATATTGCAAAAATATCTTACAGCACTCGCCAGTTGGCATACATCACAACTTGGACAATTACATTGTTTACTCCGCAGGCCCTGATGAAGAAGCAGCGCCACCCCCCTTGACGCGAACAAAGGGCTGCCGCGGGTTCGTCGGGTACGTCGTCAGCGACTTCGACAACGACGACCGGAAGGGCTGCTCCGACTTCATATCACGATGCTCTGGCTTGGGGTCGCCAGGCGCCAGCACCGTCTCCTGGTACGGCAGCAGATCGCCCATCACCAAGACCCGATCGATGTAAGGGGTGGCCTTCGCGGTTAGCTTCAGCACCTCTGACATCTCCACCGTGCCGGTCGCTGATGGATAGCCACTCGTCACATCGTCAAGGTCAAAGTCGTCGGGGAAGTGGGCGAGACCAAAGCTCAATGCTATGGTGGCCCCACACCTAAACGCCGAGCGCGTCATCCACTCCACGATGGTAGGAACCTCCTCCAAATAGCGCCACACCTGCGTAAGCCCCCCAGGAATAACTTCGGTGGGGGACATGCCCTGAAGAGCCGCTTGGACGCACAACACCGAGGCCGTGGCCGTGTTCACCACGGCAGTCACGCACTGCGTGGCGTTGTAAGTTTGCACCACCGGGTCGCTTTGGCCTACCACAGCTACACAGTCAGGTGTCAGTGAAACTATAATAACCACAAAATGGGGACTCGACAAGCAGGTCAGGCAAAGACAGAGACTTACCAAGGAGTTTGCGGCAGTTCTCCTTGACGTGCTTCTCCAAGGAGGTTTGCTCGTTGTGCAGCCCCACGATGATGGAATCCGTGGCTTTACGTTCTTCCTCAGCTGCGGTGATGGCAGCCTTCGCCCGCTCCTCCGAAGAAATTGAGGCGGCTTTCGCCTCCTCCAAGTCCTTGACCAGGGAGGCTATTCGTCCATTCACCGCGTCCAGTTCGGTGACTGGGACATACCCCTCATGGGCCTTGGAGATCTCAGCCGAGAAACCATCTGCAAGAGAAGACATCAGAGTACTGTACACAACTAGGTCACACCCGAAAGAGGAGAATAAAGACAGACAGATACTCACCAATAGTTTCCTGAAGCCACTGGTTCACCTCTTGCGCTTCGCGCAAGTCACGCTCCAAGCGCTCTCTTGTGGCAATACACATCAAAAGGGTTCTTGATATATGGCATGATTAGTATTGGGGCTGAAATCAATCTCTCCTTCGGTTCTTGGCAACTGGCTTCACATTTGTCGGTCCATTCAAACTTCTTGTCCTTCTTCAACAATTGGGTCATGGGTCTGGCGATGCTCGAGAATCCTTCTACGAACTTGCGGTAATATCCCGCAAATCCGAGAAATGCACGGACTTGGGTTTGAGTGGTGGGGGCTTCCCATTCTTTGACATCTTTGATCTTGGCTGGATCAACAGATACTCCTCCGGCAGACACAATATGTCCCAGGAATCCTACTTCTTTCAGCCAAAACTCACATTGTTGAACTTGGCATATAACCGATCCTCTCTCAGGGTTTCTAGGATGATCCCAGATGTTGCTCCTGCTCTTCTTCTCACTTGGAGTAGATAAGGATATCGTCGATAAACACAACGATAAACTTATCTAGGAAATTCATAAAGATCATATTCATTAGATTCATGAAATAAGCAGGGGCATTGGTTAATCCAAAATACATAACCTTATACTCGTATAAACCATAACGAGTAGTAAAGGCGGTCTTCGGAATATCCGTTGCACGAATCTTAAGTTGGTGATAACCAGTCCTAATCTCAATCTTTGAGAATACCTGGGCACCAGTCAACTGATCAAATAGATCCTCTATTTTTGGCAAAGGGTACTTGTTTTTGATGGTGACGTCATTTAGCTTCCTGTAATCGGTGCACAAACGGTTGCCTCCATCTTTCTTGACGATGACTAACACTGGTGATCTCCATGGGAATCCACTTGGTTGAATCAAGCATGTTGCTAACATAGCATCCAACTGCTTCTTCAATTCCACTAACTCTGAGGGGTTCATGCTATAGGGTCTCTAGGCTATGGGTCTGGTTCCGGGGATTAGTTCAATAATAAACTCAATATACCTATCCGGGGGCATACTTGGCAATTCATCTGGGAATACATCGGGGTATTCACAGACTCCTCTGACTTGTTCTTTGGTGGGTAGGGCTAGACTCTTGTTGCACTTGAATTGACGAGGTAAGGTTTTAGATATATGCTCTACTGTGACTCCAGAGCTACTGGTCCTGGTGATGGCTTCCTTAGCACAGGCTATCAGTCCTTTATGCTTTGACATCTAATCCATACATAGTACTACTTCCTATCCTTTGGTTCCAAGTACTTTTACATTAGCATAAAAATCTATCCCATGTATTCTGATAGGCACAACTTTGCAAATTTTTCTAGCTATTGTAGTTGAACCAGGGATTTGAACTATGATGACATGCTTCAAGTTGGTTGGGTGGATCTTACTAGTGCATGCGAATTCTTCGGTGACAAATGAGTGCGATGCTCCAGAATCAAACAACACTCTTGCTAAAACTAAGTTGACAGAAAACATACCCAACACTACATCTGGCGCTTCTTGGGCTTCTTCGACGTTCATGTGGAAGAGACGGCCGTTGCGGTTGTGAGGGTTCCTTGGGGAAAATCTTCTTCCTGGTTGAACATGATGCTGCTATTGAGCTGGGGCATTCACATTGGAATAGTGACCCTTAACTCCACACTCGAAACAAGTCATCTGAGACTTGTCTTTTGCTACGACAGGCACATCACTGCTTCCAGTTCTGGGTGCGGTGTTGTTGTTGTTGTTTCTCTTGGGAGGTGCACGGTTGAAATTGCTGGTGTTGCCAGGGTTATTGATGTTTCCTCCGGACTTCACATTGCCTCCGCTACGGTTGGGGTAGCTTGGGCGGGACATTGGGGGTTGGTTGTTTCTTGGTGCATACCCTGCAGACGGGTTGGGACGGTACTTCTGGTGACTGTTGGATCTAGCTTGGTGCATCATACGGCGTTTGCGGTTGTCATTTGCCTGGTTCATCTTCCCTTCCATCTGAATGGCAGAGTAGACTAGCTCTTCAAGATCCTCAAAGCGGATGTTGATGAGGACAGTCTGCATCTCGTCATGCAGTCCGTTCAGGAATCTCTCCTTCTTCTTGGCCTCCGTGTTGATCTCATCAGGCGCATACCTGGCACACGTCAGGAATCTGTCGTGGTACTCCACCACAGTCATTCTGCTTTGCTTCAACTCTCTGAATTCATCCCTCATTCTGGTGACTAGGCCCTGCGGCACGTGGGTGCGGCTGACCTTGATTTTGAAGGCTTCCCATGTCATCACTTGACCATGGTTCATCCGGCGGATGCTGTTCCACCATGCTCTTGCATCTCCTGCGAAGTAGTGGGTGGCAAAGAGAACTTTCTCGTTGTCATAAACTCTGGCTACTTCCAAATTGTTCTCCATCATCTGCAACCAGTCATCAGCATCTAGTGGGTTCTCCGAAGTGCTAAAGCTTGGGGGATTGGTATTCTGGAAGTTTTTCAACTTGGATCCTTGATGATCCTGATTTCCATGCCCTTGGTTGTTTTGGGCCATCTGGGCTATCTGCTGCAGTGTTACTAAGTTGGCCTGGCGCTCTGCCCTGCTTGCTTCACAGTCTGCAACTAACATTTGCATAATCTGCAGCATTGGGTCTTGTGATGAGCTACTCCCTCTGGGTTTCCACGAGTCATCTGAATATTTAGATAGATAAAGTGGTAAGAGGGAAAGTTCTAAGGTTCATGGTTTTGGTTTTAAAGCTAAAACCTTGAGTTTGACTCTTGTTTTGCAACTAACTCCATTTTATTCATTCAAACAAGCACATGATACAAACACACACACACACCACAAGAACAAGTGAAAACAGATGGTTTTAAGAACCATTTTGCAGGCTACGATACAATGGGAGCGATACATCTCATGCTACGACAGTGATCAAGTGCATCTACTCATCGTCGATGAAGTCAGAGTCCTCATCGTCGGTGTAGAAGTCCACGTGATCCTCCTCCAAAAAGTCATCATCATTGCTGAGGTAAGAATCCATAGCTCCCTGGATGTCTTCACCTTCCTCTTCTTCTTCCTTTGCTGCAAGCTAAGCTTATTGCTCCTTGATGGTCTTCTCGAGGTCGGCCACCTTCTTGCGAAGATGGTCGATGGTGCGATCCTTCTTTTCGCACTGGCGGCAAAGAGACTGATGGTCCTTGACAAGAAGTGAGAAATTCTGGGCCTTCTGGGCTGCAATGGCAAGGTTCTGGTTGGCGGCAGTGGCAAGGTTCTGGTTCTCCACTTGACGCTTCAACTCCAGGTGACTTGGCATCTCCATTGGCATCCCCATGAAGTCACGCCTTGCATAGTGAACAAAGTGGGTTCCTTGGATTTGGTTGACACTGAGGGCACATAGACGTGCGAGAGCCTCATGCATTGCCCTTGCTAATGCATCTAGCCAGTTGTTCTCTCTGACAGAGGACTAGATTCTCCCAGATGTTGGTGCTTCTATGCTTCCTCGAAGATCCGCGGTGACTAGCCATTGTAAATCTCCTCCTGGGGGTCCAGGAAGTTGAGCTCCAAGAAACTTCAGATGGGGGCGTCCCAAGAGCTCAGACAGTGAATCTAGATCCATCTCGAAGATCAGTTGGCCTCCGTTGCCCAACTGGTAGAACATGTTGAACAGAGTCTCCATCAACAAGAATTAAGGATGAGGAAGTTAGTGAAGTGAACAAGTATGTAAAATTTTATGTAGTAATGGTAAGAATTGGAGGAACATTAATTTTTGAGAAAGAATGAATTCCCAAGGGTAAGAGAGGAAATAGTTTTGCATAAATACTCAGTTTGGTTTTGAAATTAAGTTTTGGTTCGGACGTCCATTCTAACTAGGGTCTCCTATGGTCAGGATGGCTCTGATACCAACTTGTCAACACCCGGATTTTTAATCCCAGATGCATGTTATGTCCTACATCGCAATCCCATGATTACCATTTTTGCGAGACATAACTGATTGGATATCACAGTACATCATCCATTACAAACCATAATAAGGTTTTACACGAATAAAGGATCTCATGATCCAGTTTTAATACAACAAGCGGCGGAATAAATAATAAGCGTAGCGGTGGGGTCCGTCTTCGGTGGCACAGGCAATGCTGATGATGGAAGATAGTCCTAGTTATCATAGCCGTCCTGATGTCCGTCATCTTGGTAGTCTCCTTCATGGTCAGGCCATAGGAATAGCCAGGGACAAAAGCCATGTGTACTCTTTAAGTACTCGCAAACTATCACTAACAAGTATAGTAGTTCTAGTGGGAATGCTAACTCTATGTTTATGTAACATCCCAAAACTTTAATCCAAGCTTATCAAGTTCGAAATCATCAAAATTAGGGTTAACAAAAACTTTTCCATTTCAAAATATGAAAGCATTCATGTGTATGTGCATTTAAGGAGTTGATTTGAATTGCCATTGTTCTGTGATTCATTGCTTGTAAAATGATTCTTAGGTGAAATAAAAATCATCTAAATCATTCCCAAACTTTTCCCAAAGAAAAACAACTCAAAATGAATAAATGAAGTGAATGGTCATTTTGGCCAAATTAACTATCATGCCTACTTTAGCTATTCCTAGTACTCAAAACCTAACATAAACAAATGTGGATCTCTACACCCCTTGATAGTACACATAATGAGGTACCAAGGCCCACTTTGTGATCTGCTAAAAACATTCAAATACTAATTTTAAATGACAGTTTAAAATTGAATCTATTTCATATGGGAAGATCCCACTATTTCAAAAACCACTCAAACAAGCTCAATTTTCAAAACCCAAGCACCCACAGAGTCTCAAGCTTAGTACTAGAACACCCACCAAAAATCATGCGGCCATTTCCAAACACCTTGTGGACAGATTTCAAACAAAACCAAATTCACTATTTTGAATAGTGTTCTGGCCAAACTTGTCTCCCATTTGACCCCCATTTGCTCCCATTGTCTCCTAATGATCTAACCATGCCATTACACCCCACTCCCCTACCCCCTAGTGGCCTTGCCATGCCATGCCGAGCCCCACGTCGCCGACCAACTTGGTCACCCCCGCAGCAAACCACCTCCCTCTCTCTCTCTCCGTGTCGAGCAGCTAGCCAGCACCTCACCGCCGCCCACTGTCCCCTCCCAGTGCGACTATGACATGCCGAGCACGCGCCAGAGCGTTGCGCGTGAAACGCGTGCACAAGCCGCCGCTCGACCGCAGCCCGCGCCCACCGCATCGCCACGACCCAGGGACCACGCCAGACACCCCCATTCGTCGTCCAACGCCTCATAGCCATAGCTCGCCGTCGAAGCCGCCGTCTCTGCCGCTCAGAGCGCCAGCTCCGCCCGACCGCATACCACCGCCCCTAAGCCCGCATTAAAGTCCTAGAGCACTGCCAGGAGACCGCGCGTGGATCGGCGCCCACAGCCATGCCGCTAGCAGCCCGTAGCCATGTCGCCACCGTCGCCTGGCCATGTCGCGTTGTCCCGTCGTCGAGCCTATAATAGGAGGGCACCCCCAGCCATTTTTAGTACACCACTCACCTCCCCTCACCTCACTGATCATCCCACACCTCTAGTTGGAGCAAGGGGAGCAGCCGTTCGCCAGAATTGCACCGGAGCAGGCCGCCTCTAGAAGAGAAGGGCGTCGCTGATTGCGACCATCCCTGAGCTGCCTCGACCGTCCCTGAGCTCGCCGTCGACCACCAGTCCGTTTGCCCGCCTCGCCGTCATCGCTGGAGCCCTGGTACACCCCCTATGCACCCCCACCGAGCCGCTAGGGTTAGAGCTCGCCTGCGACAGGTCTGTCGTCGATGACGATTCCCAGGCGTTGATCCCCAGTCTAATCCAAGGCCCCACATTGCCTCGTAGCGCTTCACGTGTTATGAGCCGCTGACTGTTGGGCCCCCTGTCAGCTGAGCCCCACGCTGCGGAGTGACACTGGGTCGGCCCGTTAGCGTTTTCCACGCAACCCATTTAGTTTGAATTAGGATTTTTCTTTTTAGTTTAAACTTAGTTTTGTCCCCTAGTTTGAAAATCAATTTAGAGATTTACAAATCCAAATGAAGTGATTCCAATTTTGTTGGAAAGCTAGTGAAAAGATCTATCCAAGACCATTGGATTTAATTCAATTAGAGTTATAGATCTCTCCTAATAAAAATAATAAAACAGAAGCATTTTCACCTTGCAACATTTTTATAAAACCAACCAAGATAGATTTTGAGGTGATTCCAACTCTCAAAAATCTCATTTTACCATATCTATCTGAATATGTAATAATATTAAGGTTTACATGCAGTGACTTTGGACTAGTACCAAAATAATGCTATATAGGCATTTCTAGTCACTTTAAAACATTAAATAATGAACTTAAACCAAAGTAATTATGATCCAACCCTTAAATCACATTCCCACATGTTAGAATATGTGGTGATGACATTTGTACACATGATTCCATATTTGAAGTGGTGAATATTAAATTTAGTTATTTTTCAATGAGTAGAAAATACTTTTCTAAAATATAAAGGATGAAACTAGTAATAAAACTTGTGATGCTTGTGATGATACTAGATCATCAAATGTGTGTCTTAGAATGTTAATTAGACTAGTTAAGTATTGTTTGGTGATTGTGTACTCCGTATGTATTTATAGACGATAGTACCGACCAAGTCTACGAGGAGGAGGAGTTCTACGAAGAAGAAGAAGAGAACTTCAACCACTGCAGCAACCAAGGCAAGCTATTATTGGAAAGCTAACCCTTTCAAAACATACTCTAGCAAGCCACCATTAACAATGCAAGCTAACACTTGCAAGTATAAGGCTTAGCAAGCTAGGACTAAACTAGATGGTTTAGCAAAGATGCTTTATGCATGCTTTAGTTACACTACCTTGACTAGTACTTACTCCAAGTATTATTTTCAAGCTTTACTTCCTTTACTTTACCCAAAGTTCTTTACTTGTTTAGAAGGTAGTATAAAGAGTATAAAACTTGGCCTATGTAGAATCCTTTAGATGTCATTCTATGGCATGAGATTGACCCCATCATTTCCACCTTAGTGAACACTCTTAACTTAGTAGTTTAGAGTAGATAAAAAATTAAGTCACTTTAGATGGGAACACTTGCTGAAAATGAATGGTGAAAACCTTGGAATGATGAGTCATTCTATTGAGATGTTTTGACATGTGTTGAGAAACACAAATGGTTTATGATGGTAAAAATGTTGAGGCATGAGCCTTAACCCGTTTATAAAACTGATCGTTGGATTCGGATGCGATACCATTCCAAATTTACCGTACAACCACACTACCTCAATTGGGTAAGGCTTAGCTGGAAGTTTATATGCATTAGTATTAGTTCCCTTGCGGGAGAGGGTTGAGTTGAGGCTACCTCTCAATGTTTTCCACCTATGCAGTGCCCAAGATGACTGATGGTCATGGTTGGGAGGCCATGCTCATAGGAGAGGTGCTTATACTAGGGTGTGTAAAGGGAAGGTTATGTTTGATTATCTGCATACTAAGTATGATGATTCAAGGCTATCCATGACAGATGTATTGAATCTTGTGGTGAAAGTTAACCACCTCTGCAGAGTGTCAAACTATTCGAATAGTTGCGTCCGCAGTTATGGACAGTTGGAATGGCCATAGTTTTTCGTTGTCAGATGTTTTCAAAATGACTTATGAAATAAATGATGAATCCTGACTTGACCACAACAGGGTTGTGTTTATACAATAGCTTCCCAACTTAAGTGATTCTAGCACTTTATTTTATCTTTCTTTGCTTTAGAACTCAGCTTAGGTTTCAAACTCAACCTTATATTTAAACATAGAGTTAGCACTTTAACTTAGAACTATACTACCTGTTAGTGGTAGTTTGCGAGTACTTAAAGAGTACTCATGGCTTTTGTCCCTGGCTATTCTCATGGCCAGACTATGAAGGAGACTATCAAGATGATGGCCAGCAGGACGGCTATGATAACTAGGACTATCTGCCTTCGTCAGCATTGCCTGTGCCCCTAAAGATGGACCCACCGCTACGCTTATGTTTTATTTCCGCTGCTTGTTGTATTAAGAATGGATCATGAGATCCTTATTTGTGTAAGACCTCATGTATGGTTTGTAATGAATGATGTACTGTGATATCCAATCCGTTATGTCTCGCAAAAATGGTAATCCTGGGATTGCAAGATATGGCATAACGGGCATCTGGGATTAAAAATCCGAGTGTTGAAAAGTTGGTATCAGAGTCATCCGGACCATAGGAGACCCTAGTTAGGATGGACGTCCAAACAAAAACTTAGTTTCAAAACCAAAGTGAGTATTTATGAAAAACTATTCCCTCTCTTATCCTTGAGAATTCTTTGTTTCTCAAAAATTCATGTTCCTCAAAATTCTTACACTACTACTTAAAATTTGACACACTTGATCACTTCACTAATTTCCTCATCCTAAATTCTTGTAGATGGAGACTCAGTTCAACAAGTTTTACCAGCTGCGAAATGGAGGTCAGCTGATCTTTGAGAGGGATCTGGATTCACTGTCGGAGTTACTGGGACGCCCACATCTGGAGTTTCTTGGAGCTCAACTTCCAGGACCCCTAGGAGGAGACTTCTAGTGGCTAGTCACCGTGGACCTTAGAGGAAGTATCGAAGCACCAACTTCTGGGAGAATTCAATTCTCCGTGAGAGAGAACAACTAGCTGGATGGATTAGCCAAGGCAATGCATGAAGCTCTCGCACGTCTATGTGCCCTCAACGTCAACAAAATCCAAGGAACCCATTTTGCCCACTATGCAAGACATGACTTCATGGGAATGCCGATGGAGATGCCAAGTCACCCAGAGTTGAGGCGTCAAGTGGAGAATCTTGACTTCTTGCTGCACGACAGACAGTAGGCACTGGAAAATGCTAGAGAGTTAGCCAACCAGAAGGCCCAGACTTTCGCACTGCTCTTCCAAGATCGCCAGTCTCTTTGCCGCCAGCGTGCAAAGAAGGATCGCACCATCGCTTGTCTTTGCAAGAAAGTGGCCGACCTCGAGAAGACCGTCAAGGAGCAGGAAGCTCAACTTGCAGCAAAGGAGGAAGAAGAGGAGGGTGAAGACATCCAGGGAGACATGGATTCTTACCTCAGCAACGACGATGAATTTCTGGAGGAGGATGCCGTGGACTTCTACACTGACGATAAGGACTCATACTTCATCGACGATGAGTAGATGCACTAAGAGCACTGTCGTAGCATGAGATGTATCGGTCCCACTGTATCGTAGCTTGCAGTATGGTTCTTAAAACCATCTGTTTTCCTTTCATTGTTGTGGTGTGTGTTGTATCGTGTGCTTGTTTGCATGAATGAAATGAAGTTAGTAGCAAAACCTGAGTCAAACTCACAGTTTCAGCTTTAAAACCAAAACCATGAAACTTAGAACTTTCCCTCTTACCCCTGTATCTACCTCAATCTTCAGATGACTCGTGGAAACCAAGGAGGGAGCAGCTCGTCGCAAGACCCAATGCTGCAGATCTTACAGAACCTCATCGCAGACAGAGAAGCAAGCACGGCAAAACACCAAGCCAACTTAGGAACACTTCAACAGATCGCCTAGATGGCTCTCAACAACCAAGGGCATGGAAATCAGGGTCATCATGGATCCAAACTCAATAAATTTCAGAACACCAATCCCCCAATCTTCAACCAATCTGAAAACCCACTAGATGTTGATGACTGGTTGCAGACAATGGAGAACAACTTAGAAGTTGCAGGAGTTGATGAAAACGAGAAAGTTCTCTTCGCCACCCACTATCTGGAAGGAGATGCAAGAGCTTGGTGGACTAGTATCAGCAATATGAACCATGGCCGAGTGATGACATGGGAAGCATTCAAGGTCAAGTTCAGCTGCACCCACGTGCCGCAGGGTCTAGTCAACCGAATGAGAGATGAGTTCTGAGAATTGAAGCAAGGAAGAATGACTGTGGAAGAATACCCTGACAGATTCCTGTCACATGCCAGATATGCACCTGATGAGATCAACACGGAGGCCAAGAAGAAGGAGAGATTCTTGAACGGACTGCATGATGAGATGCAGACTGTCCTCGTCAACATCCGTTTCCAGGATCTCAAAGAGCTAGTCAACTCTGCCATTCAGATGGAAGGGAAGATTAACCAGGAAAACGACAACCGCAAACATTGTATGATGCAGCATTCAAGATCCAATAGTCACCAGAAGTACCGTCCCAACCCCTCATCGGGATATGAACCAAGTAACAACCGACCCCCAACGTCTCGCCCAAACTACCCCAACCATAGCGGAGGCAATGGGAAATCTAGAGGAAACGATCACCACTTTGGCATTTCCAACAATTTCAACCGTGCACCTCCCAAGAACAACAACAACAACACTGCACCCAGAACTGGCAGCAATGTTCTGCCTGTCGTAGTCAAGGACAAGTCCCAGATCACTTGTTTTGAGTGTGGAGTGAAGGGTCACTATTCCAATGAGTGTCCCAAGAAGACTGCAGTCAATGCCAATGTGAATGCCCTAGCCCAACAGATCGTGTTCAATCAGGAAGAAGATTCCCCAGGGAACCCTCACAACCGCAAGGGCCGTCTCTTCCACATGAACGTAGAAGAAGCCCAGGAAGCGCCAGATGTAGTGCTGGGTATGTTTTCTGTCAACTCAGTTTTAGCAAGAGTATTGTTTGATTCAGAAGCATCGCATTCATTTGTCACCGAAGAATTTGCATGCACTAGTAAGGTTCACCCAACCAACTTGAAGCATGTCATGATAGTTCAAATTCCCGGTTCAACAACCAAAGCTAGAAAAATTTGCAAATTTGTGCCTATTAGAATACGTGGAATAGATTTTTATGCCAACGTAATTGTACTTGGAACCAAAGGATTGGAAGTAGTACTAGGTATCGAATGGATATCAAAGCATAAAGGACTAATAGACTGTGCTAAGAAAGCCATCACCATGACCAGTAGTTCTGGAGTCACAGTAGAACATATCTCTGAAACCTTACCTCGTCAATTCAAGTGCAACAAGAGTCTAGCCCTACCCACCATTGACCAAGTCCGAGTAGTTTGTGAATACCCCGACGTATTCCCAGATGAATTGCTAGGTATGCCCCCGGATAGGGATATTGAGTTCATCATCGAACTAATCCCAGAACCAAACCCATAGCCCAGAGACCCTATAACATGAACGCCTCAGAGTTAGTGGAACTGAAGAAGTAGTTGGATGCCATTTTAGATAAAGGCTTGATTCAACCAAGCGCATCGCCATGGAGATCACCAGTGTTATTCGTCGATAAGAAAGATGGAGGCAATCGTTTGTGCACAGATTACAGAAATTTGAATGATGTCACCATCAAGAACAAGTACCCATTCCCAAAGATAGAGGATCTATTTGATCAGTTGACTGGAGCCCAGGTATTCTCGAAGATTGATCTTAGGACTGGTTATCACCAACTTAAGATTCGTGCAACGGATATTCCAAACGCCGCCTTTACTACTCGCTATGGTTTATAGTTTCCTTGATAAATTTGTAGTTGTGTTTATCGATGAATAACCAATGCCCCCGCTTATAGTTTCCTTGATAACCAATGCCCCCGCTTATTTCATGAATCTCATGAATAAGATCTTTATGACTTTCGTTGATAAGTTTGTAGTTGTGTTTATCGACGACATCCTTATCTACTCCAAGTCAGAAGAAGAGCATGAGCAACATCTGAGAACCATCCTAGAAATGCTGAGAGAGCATCAGTTATATGACAAGTTCAACAAGTGTGAGTTTTGGCTGAAAGAAGTAGGATTCCTAGGACATATTGTGTCTGCCGGATGAGTATCAGTTATATGTCGAAGAATGGGAAGTCCCAACCACCCAAACCCAAGGCCGTCCATTTCTCGGATTAGCGGGATACTACCGCAAGTTCGTAGAAGGGTTCTCGAGCATCGCCAGACCCATGACCCAATTGTTGAAGAAGGACAAGAAGTTTGAATGGACCGACAAGTGTGAAGCCAGTTTTCAGGAGCTGAAGAAGAGATTGATATCAGCCCCAATATTGATCATGCCATACATCAAGAAGCCATTTGATGTGTATTGTGACGCATGCAAGATTGGTCTCGTATGTATATTGATGCAAGAAGGCAAAGTCATCGCGTATCTGTCTCGACAACTGAAGCAGCATGAGCAGAACTATCCGACCCATGATCTTGAATTAGCAGCCGTAGTTTTGGCATTGAAGACATGGCGTGATTATCTGATGGGTAATCGCTGTGAGATTTACTTAGAGCACAAGAGCTTAAAATATATTTTCACTTAGAAGGAGCTGAATATGAGGCAAAGGAGATGGATAGAGTTAATCAAGGATTATGACCTTGACATTCACTATCACCCCGGCAAAGCCAATGTGGTAGCGGATGCTCTTAGCAGATTGCCGTGTAGGCTAAACACCATGACCAAGGAGAACAACCAAGTTTGTATGAAGAGTTGGAGCAGTTCAGGACTGAATTAGTTAGCAAAGGATTCTTAGCTAGCATTGAACTTCAACCCACTTTGATTAGCCAAATCATGGAAGCCCAGAAGGGGAATGAATGTATCGACAGAATCAAACGTCGTATTGGTACAGGGAAGGTACCTGGATTCACAGAAGACAAAGAAGGAGTATTGTGGTACAAAGGATGTATCTGTGTGCCAGCAGATTCGGAGCTGAAGAAAGTTATCATGAAGGAAGCTCATCATACTCTTTATTCTATCCCACCCGGAGGAACGAAGATGTATCAAGATTTGAAAGAGCAATTTTGGTGGCACAAGATGAAGAGACAAATCGGAAGCTACATCGCCAAATGTGACATCTGTCAAAGAGTCAAAGCAGAGCATCAGAGGCCTGCGGGACTGTTGCAGCCAGTGTAGATTCCGGAATGGAAATGGGATTCCGTCGGAATGGACTTTATCACCGGTTTTCCTACTTCCAGTAGGGGAAATGACTCCATCTGGTTCATAGTTGATAGACTGTCCAAGGTAGCTCACTTCATACCTGTCAAGACTACCTACCAGAGTGCAAAGCTAGCAGAGTTGTATATTGCTAGGATTGTTAGTCTACATGGAACCCCCAAGACCAAAGTATCAGATCGAGGAACCCAGTTTACCTCGAGATTTTGGCAGAAAGTCCAAGAAGGATTGGGAACCAAGTTGAACTTTAGTACCACTTATCACCCGCAAACTGATGGACAGACTGAGAGAGTCAACCAGATCTTAGAGGATATGCTTAGAGCTTGTGTGTTAGAATACAGATCAAAATGGGAAGACTGCCTGCCTTTCGCATAATTCTCATATAACAACAGTTATCAAGCTAGTTTGGAAATGGCACCAGTTGAGTTCCTATACGGAAGAAAGTGTTGTACCCCTTTGAATTGGTCGCAAGTAGGAGAGTCAAATCTTTGGACCCGGCATTCTCTAAGAAGCCGAAGAGAAGGTTCACAAAGTCCGTGAACACCTCAAGACCGCCCAATCCAGACAAAAGAGTTATGCTAACAAGAGAAGGAGAGACCTGACTTTCAATGTTGGAGATTTTGTATATCTCAAGGTTTCGCCATTAAAAGGAACCCAACGCTTTAGTCTGAAAGGAAAGTTAGCCCCCAGATATATCGGGCCCTTCAAAATTCTGAACCGTCGAGGAGAAGTATCGTATCAACTGGAACTACCTGAGGAGATGTCAGCCATCCACAATGTGTTCCATATCTCGTTACTTCGCAAATGCTTGGAAGGGCCCGAGAAGACTGAAGTTTTCAGGAACATCGATCATAGAGCTGTAGAGACCAACAATGACCTGACCTATCGTGAAGTGCCCATCTGTATCTTAGAGGAAGCCTACAAAACCACCAGGACCAGGAGCATCAAGTTTCTCAAGATTCAATGGAGCAACCATACCGAGGAGGAAGCCACTTGGGAGCGCGAAGATTACATTAGGACAGAGTTCCCAGATCTCTTTAGTTCCTAGTTTTCTTTGTAAATCTCGGGACAAGATTTTGTTTAAGGGGGGTGGTTTGTAACATCCCAAAACATTAATCCAAGCTTATCAAGATCCAAATCATCAAAATTAGGGTTAACAAAAACTTTTCCATTTCAAAATATGAAAGCATTCATGTGTATGTGCATTTAAATTAGGAGTTGATTTGAATTGCCATTGTTCTGTGATTCATTGCTTGTATAATGATTCTTAGGTGAAATAGACATCATCTAAATCATTCCCAAACTTCTCCCAAAGAAAAACAACTCAAAATGAATAAATGAAGTGAATGGTCATTTTGGCCAAATTAACTATCATGCCTACTTTGGCTATTCCTAGTACTCAAAACCTAACCAAAACAAATGTGGATCTCTACACCCCTTGCTAGTACACATAATGAGTTACCAAGGCCCAGTTTGTGATCTGCTAAAAACATTCAAATACTAATTTTAAATGACAGTTTAAAATTGAATCTATTTCATATGGGAAGATCCCACTATTTCAAAAACCACTCAAACAAGCTCAATTTTGAAAACCCAAGCACACACAGAGTATCAAGCTTAGTACTAGCACACCCACCAAAAATCTTTTCAAAATTCAAAAGTAAAGTTCATGCGGCCATTTCATCAAACACCTTGTGGACAGATTTCAAACAAAACAAAATTCACTATTTTGAATAGTGTTCTGGCCAAACTTGTCTCCCATTTGACCCGCATTTGCTCCCATTGTCTCCTACTGATCTAACCATGCCATTAAACCCCACTCCCCTACCCCCTAGTGGCCTTGCCATGCCATGGCGATCCCCACCTCGCCGGCCAACTTGGTCACCGCCGCAGCAGACCACCTCCCCCTTTCTCTCCATGTCTAACAGCTAGCCAGTACCTCACCGCCGCCCACTGTCCCCTCCCCGAGCCAGGCCAAGCAATGGACCACCGAGAAAACCCCGCGCCCAGTGCGACTGCGCCATGCCGAGCACGCGCCAGAGCGCCGCGCCCGACACGCGTGCACAAGGCGCCGCTCGACCACAACCCGCGCCCACCGCGTCGCCACGACCCAGGGAGCATGCCAGACACCCCCATTCGCCGTCCAACGCCTCACAGACACCGCTCGCCGTCGAAGCCACCGTCTCTGCCACTCAGAGCGCCAGCTCCCCCCGACCGCATACCACCGCCCCTAAGCCCGCATTAAAGTCTTAGGGCACCACCAGGAGACCGGGCGTCGATTGCCGCCCGCCACCATGCCGCTAGCAGCCCGTAGCCATGTTGCCACCGTTGCCTGGCCATGTCACATTGTCCTGTCGTCGAGCCTATAAGGAGGGCACCCCCAGCCATTTTTAGCAGACCACTCACCTCCCCTCACCTCACTGATTGTCCCACACCTCTAGCCGGAGCAAGGGGAGCAGCCGTTGGCCGGAATTGCACCGGAGTAGGCCGCGTCTAGAGGAGAAGGGCGTCGCTGATTGCGACCACCCCCAGAGCTGCCGTCGACCGTCCCTGAGCTCGCCGTCGACCACCAGTCTGTTTGCCTGCCTCACCGTCGTTGCTGGAGCCCTGGTACGCCCCCTATGCACTCCCACCGAGCCGCTAGGGTTAGAGCTCGTCGGTGACAGGTCCGTCGTCGACGACGATCCCAGCCGTTGATCCCCACTCTAATCCAATGCCCCACATTGCCCCGTAACGCTCGGAGTGTCACTGGGCTGTCCCGTTAGCGTTTCCGCGCAACCCAGTTAGTTTGAATTAGGATTTTTCTTTTTAGTTTAGACTTAGTTTTGTCCCCTAGTTTGAAAATCAATTCAGAGAGATTTACAAATCCAAATGAAGTGATTCCAATTTTGTTGGAGAGCTACTCCAAAGATCTATCGAAGCCCGTTGAATTTAGTTCAATTAGAGTTATAGATCTCTCCTAGTAAAAATAATAAAACAGAAGCATTTTCACCTTGCAACATTTTTATAAAACCAACCAAGATAGATTTTGAGTTGATTCCAACTCTCAAAAATCTCATTTTACCATATCTATTTGAATATGCAATAATATTAAGGTTTACATGCAGTGACTTTGGACTAGTACCAAAATAATGCTATATAGGCATTTCTAGTCACTTTAAAACATTAAATAATGAACTTAAACCAAAGTAATTATGATCCAACCCTTAAATCACATTCCCACATGTTAGAATATGTGGTGATGACATGTGTACACATGATCCCATATTTGAAGTGGTGAATATTAAATTTAGTTATTTTTCAATGAGTAGAAAATACTTTTCTAAAATATAAAGGATGAAACTAGTAATAAAACTTGTGATGCTTGTGATGATACTAGATCATCAAATGTGTGTCTTAGAATGTTAATTAGACTAGTTAAGTATTGTTTGGTGATTGTGTACTCCGTATGTATTTATAGACGATAGTACCGACCAAGTCTACGAGGAGGAGGAGTTCTACCAAGAAGAAGAAGAAGAGAACTTCAACCACTGCACCAACCAAGGCAAGCTATTATTGGCAAGCTAACCCTTGGAAAACATACTCTAGCAAGTCACCATTAACAATGCAAGCTAACACTTGCAAGTATAAGGCTTAGCAAGCTAGGACTAAACTAGATGGTTTAGCAAAGATGCTTTATGCATGCTTTAGTTACACTACCTTGACTAGTACTTACTCCAAGTATTATTTTCAAGCTTTACTTCCTTTACTTTACCCAAAGTTCTTTAATTGTTTAGAAGGTAGCATAAAGAGTATAAAACTTGGCCTATGTAGAATCCTTTAGATGTCATTCTATGGCATGAGATTGACCCCATCATTTCCACCTTAGTGAACACTCTTAACTTAGTAGTTTAGAGTAGATAAAAAATTAAGTCACTTTAGATGGGAACACTTGGTGAAAATGAATGGTGAAAACCTTGGAATGATGAGTCATTCTATTGAGATGTTTTGACATGTGTTGAGAAACACAAATGGTTTATGATGGTAAAAATGTTGAGGCATGAGCCTTAACCTTTTTATAAAACTGATCGTTGGATTCGGATGCGATACCATTCCAAATTTATCGTACAACCACATTACCTGAATTGGTTAAGGCTTAGCCAGAAGTTTATATGCATTAGTATTAGTTCCCTCGTAGGAGAGGTTTGAGTTGAGGCTACCTCCCAATGTTGTCAACCTATGGAGTGCCTAAGATGACTGATGGTCATGGTTGGGAGGCCATGCTCATAGGAGAGGTGCTTATACCAGGGTGTGTAAAGGGAAGGTTATGTTTGATTATCCACATTCTAAGTATGATGATTCAAGGCTATCCATGACAGATGTATTGAATCTTGTGGTGAAAGTTAACCACCTCTACAGAGTGTCAAACTATTCGAATAGCCACGTCCGCGGTTATGGACAGTTGCAATGGCCATACTTTTTCGTTGTCAGATGTTTTCAAAGTGACTTATGAAATAAATGATGAATCCTGACTTGACCACAACAGGGTTGTGTTTATGACATTAGCTTCCCAACTTAAGTGATTCTAGCACTTTATTTTATCTTTCTTTGCTTCAGAACTCAGCTTCCTTGGTTGGTGCAGTGGTTGAAGTTTTCTTCCTCCTCCTCTTGGTAGAACTCCTCCTCCTTGAAAGCTTGGTCGGTACTATCGTCTATAAATACATGCGGGATACACAATCACCAAACAAAGATTAACTAGTCTAGTTAGCACACTAAGGCACACATTTGATGATCTATTATCATCACAAGCATCACAAGGTTTAGTTAACTAGCTTCAATCTTTTTATTTAAGAAAAGTAATTTCTACTCATTGAAATTAACTAAGATTTAATATTCTCCAATTAAAATATGAGATCATGTGGACACAAGTCATCACCACATATTCTAACATATGGGAATGTGATTTAAATGTTGGATCACATTTTAATAAGTTTAAGTGTAATATTTAATGATTTAAAGTGACTAGAAATGCCTATATAGCATTATTTTGGTACTAGTCCAAAGTCATTGCATGTAAACCTTAATAATATTACATATTCAGATAGGTATGGTTAAATGTGATTTTTGAGAGTTGGAATCAACTCAAAAGCTATTATGGTTGATTTTATAAAAATATTTGAATGTGCAAAAGCTTTTGTCTTGTTATTTTTACTAGGAGAGATCTCTAACCCTAAATTAATTGAATCCAACGGCCTTGGATAGATCTTTCCAGAAGCTTTCCAACAAAATTAGAATCACTCAATTTGGTTTAGTAAATCTTCCTGAATTGATTTTTGAACTAATGGACAGAATTGAGTTTAAACCAAAATATAAAAACCTATATTTCAATTAGCTGGGTCACGCAGGAAAGGAAATGGGCTGGCCCAGTGATGCTCAACGGTGCAGAGGGCGGCTGCCAGGTTGGTCCCGCTTGTCAGCGAGACTTAAAACCCGAAACGGTATCTAGCGATCTGGGCCACACGATTATAACGTGGATCAACGGCTCATAGTCGTCATCAATGACGGACTCGTCGCCGACGAGACCAAACCCTAAACGGACGGTGAGGGTCTACTGGGGACGTACCTAGGCTCCAGCTAGTGCGGCGAGGCGGGCGATCAAACTGGACGGCGATAGCGGACTCCGGCGAGGTCATGCCAGGGGCTACGGTGGACAGATTCGACGACAGCGTCTCCTCCTCTACAGTGGGCTCCTCTGGTGCAATTCCGGCGAACTACAGCTCGAGCGGCTCTGGCGAGAGAGGGGAAATGTTCAGGGGAGAGAGGGAAGTGGAATGTTGTGGCGATTGAGGCTGGGGAAGGCCTGCTTATATATGCACGACGGCGAGACTGAGAGGCATGGGCGCGGCTCGTCGGTGACGGCGAAACAAGGGGGCTACCGGCGTGGCGAGGTAGGCGGACGGTGGGCGGTTCCCTGGCGGTCAGCTACGGCACAATGGCGCGTCTAGGGGCAGTGGCAGGTGGTCGGGAGCGTTGCGCGCTCTGGGAGACAGAGGCGGTGCTCGACGGCGTGCAGGGTGACTGTGGGTCGCGCGGCGGTGCATGGCCGTGTCTGGCGGGGTGCTGGGGTCGATGCGGAGCGGCGTGCGTGGTATGGGTTGAGGGGCGGTCTGCTACGTGCTGGCGACTATCGCGCTCTGGCGCGCTCTGGCAAGCTCGTAGAGAGAAAGGGCAGCGATGCTGGGGAGTGGTCCAGGGGCTGGGGTTGATTGAGGGTGGACCATGGGCGGCGGTAGAGTTGGGCGGACCTAGGGACGTGCTGGTTTGGCGCGTTGCCCGCTTCTGGCCGGCGGTGACCATAAAGTGGCGGCGCTCCACTGCTGCTGCGGCTAAGGGGGGCCTAGTTAGGGGTTTGGTTGGACTCAGGGGGGACAGAGGAGAGCATAGAGGGTGCAAATGGGGACAAGGATTTAACTAGGAGTAGTGTTAGTTAGGTAGTTTTATCTTTGTCTACCACCTATTCGACACAATGGCCGCAAAAGAAAAAGTTTTGAATTTTGGGCTGATTTTTGGTGGATTGATGTATCTTATGCTTGAGCTTCTAGGTGTGCTTGGGTTTTAAAAGTGGAGTTCATTTGAGTGGTTTTTGAATAAGTGTGATCTATACAAATGAACTACATTCAAATTTCAAATGTCATTTAAGTTTAGTGTTTGAAAGTTTTTGGGATGAAACAAAGTGGTCCTTGGTACATCACTACTTGTACTAGCAAGGGGTGCAAAGATCCACAATTTTTTCTGTTAAGATTTGAGTTCTAGGAATAGCCAAAGTAGGCTAGGTCATTAAAATGGCACAAATGACCATTTGCTTATTTTATTCTTTTTGATTTGTTTTTCTTTGGGATTTTCTTGGGAATGATCTAGAGGATGTTTAATTCACTTTAGAATCATTTTACAATCAATGATCACTCAAACATGGCAATTCAAAACAACTCCTAAATTATATGCACACACATATGAATGCTTAATGATTTTTAAATGGAATTTTTTTTGTTAACCCTAAATTGGGTAGGTTTGATCTTGATTAACTTTGGATTAGTGTTTTGGGATGTTACACATCGGAGGCTTCTTATAGGCGAAAGGGCAAGGTCGGTGGGTGGACCAGGGGCCCACACCACCTAGCGGCGCGGCCAGGGCTAGCCCACGCCACCACATGGTGTGGCCAACCCCTGGCCCCTCTCCGTCTCGTCTTCTAGCTCCGTGAGTCTTTCGGTAAAATATCAACTTTGGCTTTTCTCCGGTCCAATTCCGAGAATATTTATTTTCTGACTTTTCTGGAACCAAAAACAGCAGAAAAAAGGCAACTGGCACTATGGCATCTTGTTAATAGGTTAGTTCCAGAAAATGTGTTAAAGTACTCCAAAGTGTGGACAAAACATAAGAAAGTAGATATAAAACAAGCATGGAACATCAAAAATTATAGATACGTTAGCAACATATCAACATCCCCAAGCTTAACTCCTGCTCGGCCTCGAGTAGTTAAGTGATAGAAAGAAAGAATAATTTTTGAGGTGACATGCATCATCACAATCTTGATCAAAGTATTTGTAAAACATTGAAAGCTGGGATCAAAGTAATCTAAACATGAGCATGAAAGATATAGTTCTAAAAATAAGACATAGCAACTATGATGTAGCATGAAAAGATACAAACAAAATATTCATGAATAACAATTGTTTGCAAGACGTTTGTTTGTTTCACATAAAGAAAATATAGCATAATGGCATTCAGCTTGTCCCTCATAGAGTAGCAAACATAAATGCATATGACACCTTCATAGTTCATCAGAGTGACTAGATACAAGTAGTTTAAGAACAAGCAATATCAAGTTATGCATAAATCAACAAGTCTTGGGACAATGCACATAGAACTAAGAATGGCCACTATGCTCTCAAAGTAGGTGCATAAAGGTAAAAGGTGGAGACTCAACATAAAAGTAAAAGAAAGGCCTTCATAGAAGGAAGCAGGGATTCAAGTTTCATAACAAGCTTTTGAAAATTATGGTACTTGTTAGCTTTCAGCTCTCATTGCCCCTATCATAAGCATCTTGAAGTGATTAAGGTTAAAGTGACACAACTAAGAGGATATGCTTGACAAGTTATAAGCCAAAATCTCATGCCCCTTACTTGCGAAGACCGAACCTCATGCTACTCAACTTTAGTCACAAGTAAGCTCTTGTCATTGTAAGTACATATGTATCATAGAGAACCCCCAATAGGGTACCCCTTGCACATGATATAGGAGCTATCCCATAATAAAAATGACATGGCAAGGAGACAATGAGCATCTCAGCGATCTTTTTATTTGCTATTTGCATAGGTTTTTTATTGAGGATGCTTCATAGAGTGATCATTATGGTTATGCTGCAAGTTTCCACCATGATTAGGCATGGCTTAGGCTAGCGGCCCAGGCGTGTCTCTAACACACATACAAACTCCATGATCTTACAAGTTCCACTTTTATTTCACACCGTCAGGATCCATAAGCAAAAGAACATGATATCAACAGGGTACAAAGTCAGGTGCAATGTTGAAAGTGTTCCCCATGATACATGGTTCTGCTAATTTCAACTTATAAAGCGCAAGCATATACGCAACAAATAAGGACCCAATGGTTCAAGTTTATTAAATGCAAGAATGTAAAGTGTTCCATCAAGTTTGTGAGAGCTTTAATCACTAATTTTCACATAACAAGTTTAATTCAGAAGGTAGATAAAAACATGAATATACTTGGAATAGCAAATGCTAATAGGTAGGTATGGTGGACTCTTTGGAATAACTTGGTTTTAGGAGTTTGATGCATGAGTGGAACTCATACTTGGTTACGGAGGCTAGCAAAAGACTGGGAGCGACCAACCAAGAGAGCAATAATGGCCATAATCATGCAGAGCGACAAAACATCATTGATTAAAGCATAAAGTGATATTACAAGTCGAAAACTAAAGGATTATCAAGGCTATGGCGACTTGGGATAGTCAAAACATGGTGTGAGCATGCACCAAGTCAACCCAAATATAGCATCAAAGGAGAATACCACAATACTATGCTTTAATATGCTAAAACAACGCATGATTCTTTCAAGGCACATTAAGCAATCTCAATTGTTTATCACATGTCATGCGATAGAAAAAATGACTAAGCATAAAGCCAAAAAATTATCAAGTAGGACATGACAAAGCATAAGCCACAGTCAAGAACAAGCTCCTTTTACCACTTAAGCATGAACTTTTCCTACTATTTTCCAATCCAAACCAAATGTATTTGAAAACTACAGTATGAAAGAGGGGGGGTCCAACCAATTTATTCAAGCAAACCAAGAAAACGAAATCCAAAAAAAAAACGAAGACCCTCCAAGAACAACACAATTGTGCATGAAACAATAAAAATGAAGTGTCTGGAAGAAACCTGAGATTTTTATTGATGAAAAAGGGGATGCCTTGGGCATCCCCAAGCTTTTACGCTTGTACTTCTTGGATAATTATTGGGGTGACACGGGTGGCATCCCCAAGCTTGAGATTTAGTCCATTCTTCATCTCATTAAATCACTCTTTCCATACACCTGAAATTTTTCCTTCATACAAAACTTCACACATTCTTTATTAGCAACATTACTGTACTCAAGATAATAAGTCTTTAGGTTCAGTTCCAACACCAATAAAACTTCCATTAAAACACAAGATATTGTAGAACTTCCCTCGAAAAGTTCAATTCCCCAAAAAGAACACAAAAAGGAATCAACAAGAAGCAAATGCAAATAATGCCAGAAATCTGTCAAAACAGACCAGCAGGTAAAAATCAATTTTGTCGAAGACCTTCTGTTGCTCAAATCAAAAATATTTGAACTAACGAAAGTTAGATAACAACCTGGGTCAGAAGCACAAATATTCACGCCTCAAAACGACGTACAAAGATTTTACCCGAATTTTTACAGCGAAGCACAAAAATCTGTTTCGGAACAACAACTTTCCCAAGCATTACTTCTCTCTCATTAGAGGTTACTCTTAGCACAAAAAGCAAATAAAAAGGATAAGGAGCGTTTATTACAGAGGTAATAACTTCCAAGACTCATCTAAAACTTTTGGGTTATCTCCCAATAAGTAGTTTTGTTTAACGCCTTTAAGTTAGGCATGATAGTTTGAGAAGATGCTCACATAGGAAATATGAATTAAAGTAAAAGAGAGCATCAAGAAGCAAATTCAAAACACATTTAAGTCTAACCCACTTCCCATGCATAGGAATCTTGTAAATAAATAAGTCATGAAAGTACAACGCAACAAGCATAGGAAGCAAAACAAGTGCAACTTCAAGACTTTCATCATAAAGAGGGGAAACTTAATATTGTCGAGATACATAAAACCATGTTTCCCTCTCTCATAATAACTTTCACTAGCATCATGAATAAAATTAAAAATATAACTATCACATGAAACATTCTTATCATGAGCCACATGTATAAAATAATTAATAGTCCCCACATAAACGTAGTCATTCTTATTAATTGTAGTGGGAGCAAATTCAACAAAATAGCTATCATTATTAATCTCATCACCATAATCATCAAATATAGGAGGCATATTGTAATCATAATTAATTTTCTCCTCAATAGTAGGTGGACTGAAAATATCATATTCATTATAGTAATCATCATATATTGAAGGTGTAGTATCATCATAAGCAATAGAAAAATTATCTTACAAAGTGTGTTCATTTGTAAACATATCATCATTGGAAGGATCATGGATAGCACTAATAGTACATCAATTATTAATATCTTCATTTTCAGAATTGGTACCAAAGAGATTTTTAATATCAAAAGTAGTGTGCTTTTCCCAATCATGATCATTACTATAGGTAATAGGCATATGAACATCATCAAGTTCAGACTCATCAAAAACTATAATATGAGCAACATGCTTAGGGGAAAATATCGTTTCCTCTCTTCTTTTACTCCTCCTCTTCTTCTTTTTCTTCTTCTCTTTAGGCGGGAGAGGCTTGAAAGGAAGCTTCTCCATATACCCTGGTTTATTGTTAGAGACAATAGAAGAAACTTTGGAGGATTCCTTCTTTTCATTAATAAGATCAAAACACATATTAGTCCTGTCATATCTTGGTAAAATCTCATCTTCTATAATATTTTGTATATAAGTATTTGTGTGACAATTATCAACAAAATAAAGATGACAACCATGCAGGACGTTATTCATATCAAAAGAACTCATATCTACCAAAGAAGTTTTTCTTGATAATTCTTCACACCCCAAAAATAATGTAAGTTCATCATGCTCTCAGGATGGACAGTTCCATCTCCCAAATAATAGTTGTATAAAGAGTAAATGATCACCAGGATGGACAGTTCCATCTCCCAAATAATAGTTGTTCATAACACGTTCAACAACTTTTGTAGGTATTTTAAAAGAGATGCTCTCAGTATGTGGATTTAAAATATCACAAGTATCATTAGAAATACCACATATGGGAGATAAAGTATCATAAGAGCAATTTTTCTTCTTTAAAGCTGGGGAACTAAAAAGATCATTTTCATAATAACTAACTTCCCTAAGCTTAGACGTTTCCATAGCATTAGTAACAAAGGTGTTCAAAATATTCATACTAATAACATTGGTATTTGCATGCAAAGAAAGTTCCATGGGTTTTTTAATTTTCTTTTCAGACAATTCATGTTCTAACTTAGGAAAAATACTAAAAATCTCTCTAATTTTGTTGTTGTTTTCCATTAATCCTAACTAGTGAAAACAAGAAAAAAAAGACAAAATTGCAGAATCTAAAGGAAATAAGTTCGAGCACTCACACCGGAGGATGTGAGTACCTTCTACCTTACCTCCCCGGCAACAACGCCAGAAAATACTTGATGGCGTGTGGTTGACGTGGGAGCTTCTTCTTTTTCAGTCCCTGGCAATGACGCAAGAAAATAGCTTGATGTCTACACACTTCTATTCTTGTAGACAGTTGTTGGGCCTCCAAGTGCAGAGGTTTGTAGAACAGTAGCAAGGTTTCCCTTAAGTGGATTACCCAAGGTTTATCGAACTCAGGGAGGAAGTGGTCAAAGATATCCCCTCTCAAGCAACCATGCAATCAAGATTCAAGAAGTCTCCTGTGTCCCCAACACACCCAATACACTTGTCAGGTGTATAGGTGCACTAGTTCGGCGAAGAGATAGTGAAATATAAGTGGTATGGATAAAAGAAAACGGTGCTAGAAAATAGCTTGATGGCGTCGAAGAGACTAAAGGCAAACTGAAATAAATATGGAAGCAAGCAAACATGTAACAGATCTAATTGAAAACGGTGTTTCAATGCTTAGAAACAAGGCCTAGGGATCATAATTTCACTAGTGAACACTCTCATATAAATATCTTCTCTTTATGATACTACTCTTAACTACTCTCCGGTTGGACACTCTAATCCATGGTAGGGCTATAACATCACACCTCAAAATAAGCCTTACCCATCAAGATAACTGTTGGAGATATGCCCAAGAGGCAATAATAAAGTGGTTATTATTATATCTTTATGTTTATGATAAATATTTACATCCCATGCTATAATTCTATTAACCGGAAACATTAATACTTGTGTGTTTTGTAAACATAAAAGAGTCCCTAGTAAGCCTCTTGTTAAACTAGCTTGTTGTTGAATGGATGATCATGGTTTCCTGATCATGGACATTGGATGTTGTTAATAACAAGATCATATCATTAGGAGAATGATGTGATGGACACACACCCGTAGTAAGCATAGCATAAGATCAAGTCATTAAGTTCGTATTGCTATAAGCTTTTAAATGCATAGTAACCTAATCCTTCGACCATGAGGTTGTGTTAATCACCATCACCGGATGGGTACTTTGATGACATCAAACACCGCTTCATAACTGGGTGGTCATAAAGGTGTCATTGGGTATTCTGAAAGTATGTGTTGAAGCGCATGGCAACAACAAAATTATAATCGAATTAGTATGAAGAGTTTAAACAGCTACTACAGGATAGCAGAACGATGCCAAGGATAAAATAATAGCAGGGACTAATCTCAGAACGAACCAGATAGATTCAGCAACTGTAGAGCAAGGAATCCACACTAATATTTTCCGCTGACTTTAGATTTTGCAACAATTACACGGTAGCAGGCAATTACTATTGTATGGAGTAGCTAAGAACATATGTCCATAACTTGAAATTTGTAGAGAAATGAATGCAAACCAACATGTCTAATGACCTTGTATGTACTAGCACGAAGAATAGGCATGCCCACTGACTTGTATGTACGAGCACGATGACAAAAATGCAGTTCATTACGACAGGCTTGAACCTGCTATACTACTGATAAAACAAAAATGGGTTGCAAATTTGGTTAACCTTGGTCGAAGAGGCGTCTAAGCATCATCGGTACCGTGCGGGTGAGGTCCAGGTCACTGAGGATGCTGCGGTTGCGGTGGCTATTGGTGTCAGGGAAGCATAGCTTGGGCAGTCGATGACGCCATCGGCTCGGTGAACGACACCAGAGCTCCGGGAAGTGGCAGAGAGACCCAATGAATCAGATCTGATGGTTGAGCATCAGTGAAGTGGCTCCGCAGCGGTGCGCGAGACCGCAGCTCAACTGGCTCCGGCCGCCGTGGAATTGTGGTCGGCTGGTGCGCGTGGTGGTCGTGGAGGTGAGGGCGTGGGAGAGAGGGGGATGGGATTTTTGGAAGGACCAGTGGGAAAATCTGGGCGAATCCGGACTAAGGAGGTGAACATAAACATAAATTATAATCGTGCCCCCATGATACCAACTTTAGCTTACCCATAGGGCGTCAGAACAATGGGTAGAATGATAATTTCATAGTAAAAAGTTTTTGAAACCGAGGGGCGGGAAATGCTTCAAGATCGGTGTGTGATTTTGCCGCTTGATTGAGATATTGAATTTGGCGACCGTCCATCTAATAATAATATAAAAAATGGTACTGCCCCGGTGGGATATTTTGCCTCAATATTTTTGAAACTGAGGGGCAGCAAATGCTTCCAAGTCAGTGTATGGTTTAGCCGCTTGATTGAGATTTTGAATTTGACAAGCGCCCATCTAATAATAATACAAAAATGGTATTGCCCTGGTGCGAGATTTTGCCTTAAAGGTTTTCAAATGGAGGGGCGGGAAATGCTTCAAAGTCGGTGTGTGGTTTTTCCGCTCTATTGAGATTTTGAATTTGACTAGCACCCATCTTCTGATAATAATACAAAAATGGTACTCCCTCGGTGGGAGATTGTGCCTCAAAGTTTTTGAAATGGAGGGACGGGAAATGCTTCAAAGTGGGTGTGCGGTTTTGCCGCTCGAATAAGATTTTGAATTTGGCTCTCGTCCATCTAATAATAATAATATAAAAATGGTACTCCCTAGGTGGGAGATTTTGGCTCAAAGTTTTTGAAACGGTTAGGCAGGAAATGTTTCGAAGTAGGTGTGTGTGGTTTTGCTGCTCGATTGCGATTTTGAATTTTGCTAGCGTCCATGTACTAGTAGTAGTAGTAGTAAAAAAGGTGGTAGAACATACATCTATATGGTTAGGAATTCATGACCAAGAGTCACATCAACTAATCATCCATAAAACCACAGTTGAGGTACTCCCTGTGTTCGGTATTACTAGGACGGAGTAGTACTAGTTCGGATAATTAACTTTAGCTACTCGCTTTATAGCTAGTTATTGCATGCGGTAGTAATCCTAAAATCTAGCCAATGCATGTGGCCACTGCATCTAATTGAATACAGGCAAGCCAATGGATGCACTCCCGTTTTAACAACATGATCGGCCAGGAGCATTACACGACGTGGTGGTTCATATTTTATGGTCAACTAGAGGAGTAATGGAGCAAAACTAGGATCATTAATTGGTCCTCCGACCTAGAAATTGAGGCTGCTAAATAATTAAGAGGTATATAGACCCTTAGTCCCACATCTTGCACCGCGAGAGCGTTTTAGTCCCACATATTGAAAAATGAGCAATACTAGTCCCACAACTTATATCTTGAGAGCATTTTAGTCCAATTTAATCGAATTGAAGTGAATTTGACTTAATTTGTCCACAAATGACGTTGATTTTTTAAATGACCCCTCTCTATTTTTCTATGTCATTTGTGTCCCTATGCAGACTGATAAGTGGGCCACATGTTAGTAGATGTACAAATAAAATAGTTAAATCTCTAAGAGGAGAATGGATTCGAACTTAACACTTTTGTACAATGACACACACACCCACAAGCCACTATGTCGGTAGATGCCCACGACTACTCAGAGACGAGGAGTACTTAAGAGGACGTAATTATGCCAGACAAGGAGTACTTGGGGGGAAGTAATTATTTCTATAATAAAAGCACATACGAACGCAAAAATGCTCACGTCTATGTTGGAACGGTCCATAATATCAACTGTATAGGTTTGTAGTTAACCTAGTAGCTAGCTGCAGTGTCTAGAATAAACTTGAGTTTTTTCTTATTCGCAAAAATGAAAAGGAATAAAGTTGAGTTGTTATTGTAGCAAGAATACAAATTATTTTGAACTGAGAATTTGGATCTTTTTTTAGATTTTTTCACATCTTACGAACACATATTATTTAATATCCAAAATAAAGAACATATCAGCCGGAGCGCTCTTCAGTTAATCACTTCTATGTGCATGTTGTAGTGGTAAGGTTGATTTTCTCTTATTTGTTTTCTTATTCTGATCGACCTGTCAAGTTGTACCAAGGTCACAACTGGCAGGGAGAAAATACACAGGGGCCATTTGGGAAAAAATATGATGCTACATGTCACTTCCATAATTAGTTACGATGAATTCAGACAAAATCACAAAAATTCGATTGAATTGGACTATAATGTTCCTGGTTACAAGTTGTTGGGCTAGTGTTGCTCACTTGCAATATGTGGGACTAAAACGCTCCCACGGTGCAAGTTGTGGGACTAAAAACGTATATGCCTCAATAATTAATGACCGTGCTATTGAGAGAACATGAGGTTTTTAGCTCCACGAAGCATACACCCCATCCAGCCACACGGTGAGCATCCAAGGGCAGAGCCAAAAAGGGAAATTGAAAAATGGAAAATGTCATGCAAAAAATGGAAAATGCCCTGCGTTTGCGTGTGCCCTAAGGGAACAGGGAGCGCATGTTTTCTTCTTAGATTTTGGGATAATTAAACACGATGAGGTTATGATACTACTACTACTAGTATCATCCTACACCTACACACTCGCGTGCTCCTAGGAGTCGTACGCTGGTGTGCACGACTGTTGTACCGTAATTAGTGCGTGATACGTTGTAAATGTATATATAATTTATGATGTTCCATGCTTGTTTTATATCTACTTTCTTATGTTTGCTCCACACTTTGGAGCATTTTTACACATTTTCTAGAAATAACCTATTAACAAGATGCCACATCGTCAGTTGCCTATTTTCTGCTATTTTTGGTTTCAGAAAAGCTAGTAAGGAAATATTCTCGGAATTGGATCGGACAAAAGCCAAAGTCAATATTTTACCAGAAGTAACACGGAGTCCATAGGGGAGACGAAGTGGCGCACCAGGGGGCCACACCTGGTGCTGATGCGGCCTGGGGGCGCGCCACCAGTGGTGTGGGCCCCCTCGTGCACAACCGACCTTGCCCTTCCGCCTATAAAAGCCTCCCAGGACGAAAACCCTAAGTACCCGATTGAAATTTCACGAAAGAATCTGTAGCCGCCATCATCTCCATACCTAGATCGGAAGGGAGCTGAAGCTCTTCCCTTCACCCTGCCGGAGGGGAGAGATCACCCTAGAGGCCTTGTTCATCACCATGACTGCCTCCGGTGTGATGCGTGAGTAGTTCATCCCTGGACTACGGGTCCATGTAGTAGCTAGACTGTTGGTTATCCTCCTTTGTGCTGCCATGTTTAGATTTGGTGAGCTCCTTTCATGATCAAGATCATTTATTTCTAATCCTACATGTTGTGTTTGCAGGGATCCGATGGATAATGAGATGCTATTTCAGATTGATTGTTGATTCTGTCATGTATTTGTTATTTGTGATCTTGCATGCTTTCCGTTGTTAGTAGCTATCTTGGCCAAGTAGATGCTAGCAACTCCAAGAGGGAGTATTTATGCTAGATAGTGGGTTCATGCCTCTAGTAATCTGGGGAAGTGACTGAAATCTCTAAGGTACTAGATGTGTTGTTGCTACTAGGGAGAAAACATCAATCCTTTGTCCATAGGGCAATCATATTGTTTACTTTACACACTTTGCTTAATGCAATTATCTGTTTCTTGCAACTTAATACTGGAGGGGGTTTGGATGATAACGTGAAGGTGGATTATTAGTCATATATTCAATTGGATTACGTTCTATGTATAATGTTGTATGCTTTCTCGGTGTCTGTCAATTGCCCCGCTGTAATTTGTTCACCCAACATATCTTCTATCTTAAGGAGAATCACCTCTAGCGAACTATGGACCCCGGTCCATTATTTTACCATCAATCTACAATCTACTATTTAATGTTTACTTTCTGCAAGAAATTACTATCTTCCACACAATACGTTTAATCCTTGTTTCAGCAAAACCGGTGAGATTGACAACCTCACTGTAGGTTGGGGCAGAGTTCTTTGGTTGTGTTGTACAGGATTCCAAGTTGGAGACAACACGTTGGGGTTGTTTCCTTGCTCCTACTGGTTCGATAACCTTGGTTTCATAACTGAGGAAAAACTTGTTGTTGAGCTCATCACACCTTCCTCTTGGGGTTCCCAACAAGCTCATCGTATTTTGAGCCATCAAGCCTATTTTCTTGCGCCATTGCCGGGGAGTCAAGGATGGCTTCACAAGGGGAGTCCTTCATAACCAATCTCTTTACTTTGTTTTTTTTGTTTTGGTTAGTTTATTTCTGTTTTGTTTGCTTGTTCCTTTATAAAAACACACAAAAATTAATTGTTCTGGTTTGCTTCTTTTTTACCAAAAACACAAAAACAATTAGTTCTTTCTGTAAGTTGTCACCTCATTTTTAGCCCACCATGTTGACACCTAAGTTCACCCTGAAAGAACTTTCAATAGGTAGTGGCTCTATAATTGGAAAAGATAATATGGAAGAATTCTTTAATCATGTTAGTAAGCATGAGGATATCGAGGATAGATCCCTATCAGAACTTGCTCTAAATTATGAAATTGATGCAGCTTCTTTAGTTCACATGTTGGAAGCTAGGTTTGTTAACCTTAATCCCATAATGCAAGTAATGTTTCTTAAACTTAAAGATATCGAGGATACTGAAAAGAGAGATTTCATTCTATAAACTTTGCTTAAACAATTCTATGATGTTGTTAAGGAAGCTAGAAAAGTCTTTAATTGTTTTAATATGCTAGGCTCATGTGTATATGTTATTGCTACATGCGAAAATATGGACAAAACCAAACCTAAAAATGAGGAGGAAATTAAAATACCGATACCTTTTAAACTTGTAGGAATGCATGAAGCCTTGGAAAACAATTTTGATTGGATTGTTCTCGAAACCCCGTTTGATGAAAATAGTGAACCCAAGTGTATTGAGAGAGGATCCTCTAGAACTTATTTGGATGAGATACCTTGCCTTGTTAAAGATATTTATTGTATTGATCTTAATGCTTCTTCATTTGAAAATACTTGAGTCTTGCTTCTTATGCCTAGCTCAAAGGCGTTAAAGAAAAGCACTTATTGGGAGATAACCCAAATTTCTTTAGGAATCTTTTGTTGAGACTTGGAAGTTATTTCTTCAATAATAACCTCTCCTTATCTTTTTGTGTGGTTTTTGTGCCAAGAGTAACCTGTAATGAGAGAGAAGTACGACTTGGAAAAGTTGCTGTCCCAAAATAGATTTTTGTGCTTCGCTGTGAAAATTCGTGAAAAATCTCTATATGTCGGATTGAGTTGTAATTTTTTGTGCTTCTGCCCCAGGTCGTTATACAACTTTAGTTAGTTCAACACTTTTCGATTTGAGTAACAAAAGGTCTTTGAAAAAAATCAGTTTTTACCTGCTGGTCTGTTTTGACAGATTTCTGACATTATTTGCATTTGCATCTTAATCTCTTTCTCTTTGAGTTCTTTTTGATCACTTGAACTTTTAAAAGGAGGTGCTATAGGATCTTGTGTTTTAATGGAAGATTTACTTGTGTTGAAACTGAACCTAAAGACTTATTATCTTGAGTACATTAATGTTGCTAATGAAGATTGCGTGAAGTTTTGTATGAAGGAAATTTTTAAGTGTAGGGAAGAATAATGTGATAAGATGAAGTATGGACAAAATCTCAAGCTTGCGGATGCCACCCGTGTCACCGCAAGAAATATTCAAGAAGTACAAGTGTCAAATCTTGAGGATGCCTTGGGCATCCCCTTCTTCATCAATAAAAATCTCAGGTTCTCTTCCAAACACTTCATTTTTATTGTTTCATGCATAGTTGTGTTGTTCTTGGAGCGTCTTTTTTTTTGTTCTTAGTTTTTGTTTGCTTAGTTTTCTTGAATAAATTGGTTGGACCTTATTATTCATACATTAGTTTTCAAATAAGTTGGTTTGGATTGGAAAAGAGTAGGAAAGTTCATGCTTATAAGTGGTATAAAAGGAGCTTGTTTTTGACTGTGACTTAGACTTTATCATGTCTTACTTGATATTGTTTTGACTTAGACTTTATAATGCTTAGTGATTATTGTTGTAGCATGACTTGTTACAAATAATTGAGATTGCTTAATGTGCCTTGAATGAATCATGTGTTGTTTTAGCATATAAAAGCATAATATTGTGGTATTCTCCTTTGATGCTTGGCGCATGCTCACACCATGTTAAGACTATACCAAGTCACCATAGGCTCTATGATCATTTAGTTTTCGACTTGTAATATCACTTTATGCTCTAATTAATAATGTTTTCTCACTTTGCATGATTATGGCCATTATTGCTCTCTTAGTTGGTATCTCCCAGTCTTTTGCTAGCCTCCATACCAAGTATGAGTTCCACTCCTGCATCCAACTCCAAATAAAACCAAGTTATTCCAAAGAGTCCACCATACCTACCTATTAGCATTTGCTATTCCAAGTAAATTTATGTTTTTATCTACCTTCCAAATTAAACTTGTTATCTGTAAATTAGTGATTCAAGATCTCACAAACTTGATGGCACACTTTAAGTTTCTTGCAATTAAAAAACATGAACCATTGTGCCCATCTATGTTGCGTATATGCTTGCGTTTTGTAAGTTGTGAATTGTCATAACCTTGTTATCATGGGGAACGCTTTCAACATTGCACTTTATTTAGTTGATATCATGTTCTTTTGCTTATGGATCCCGGTGGTGTGAAATGAAAGGGGAGCTTGTAAGGCTCATGGAGTTCGTATATGTGTTTGAGAAACGCCTGGGCAGCTGGTATAATCCATGCCTAATCATGGTGGAAACCTGCAGTGTAACCATAGTGAGCAATCTATTAAGCATCCTCTATAAAAAACTATGAAAATAGGAAAGAAAAAAAGAGAGAAAACAAAGGGCATATGCAAATAGAAATAAAACGATTACTGAGATGCTCATTGTCTGCTTGCCTTGTCATTTTGATATGGGGAATCTTCTGTCTCATCGGTCAAGGGGTACCCCATTGGTGGTTCTCTATGATACACATGTACTTACAATGACAAGAATTTACATGTGACTAAAGTTGGTTAGCATGAGGAACGGTACTCATAAGCAAGGGGCATGAGATTTTCAGCTTATAACTTGTCAAGGATATCCTCATATTTGGTCACTTTAACCTAAATCACCTAAAGATGCTTATGATAGGGGCAATGAGAGCTCAAAGCTAATAAGTACCATATTTTTTGGAAGCTCTTTATGAGACTTGAATCCCTGCTTCCTTCTATGAAGGGCCTTTCTTTTACTTTTATGTTGAGTCTCCATCTTCTATCTTTATGCACCTATTTAGATAGCATAGTGGCCATTCTTAGCTTAATGTGCATTGTCCCAAAACTTGTTGATTGATTCATAACTTTGATACTGCTTGTTCTTAAACTATTTGTATCTAGTGACCCTTATGAACTTTGAAGGTGTCCTATGCATTTATGTTTTGCTACACTATGAGGGACAAGCTGAATACCATTCTCATTAGGTTTTCTATATGTGAAACAAACAAACATCTTTCAAAGCATTGTTATTCATGAATCTTTTGTTTTTACCTATTCATGTTATAACATAGTTGCTATGTCTTATTGTTAGAACTATATCTTTCATGCTATGTTAAAGTACTATGATCCCAACTATCAATGTTTTACAAATACCTTGATCAAGATTGTGATGGTGCATGTCACCTCAAAATTTACTCTTCTTTTTTATCAGTTACCTACACGAGGACGGGCAGGAGCTATGCTTGGGGATGTTGATACGTTGTAAACGTTTCTATAATTTTTGATGTTCCATGCTTGTTTTATATATACTTTCTTATGTTTTGTCCATACTTTGGAATATTTTTACACATGTTTTGGAACTAACCTATTAACAAGATGCCAAAGTGCCAGTTGCCTGTTTTCTGTTGTTTTTGATTTCAGAAAAGCTAGTAAGAAAATATTCTCGGAATTGGAACGGAGAAAAGCCAAAGTCAATATTTTACCAGAAGCAACACGGAGTCCAGAGGGGAGACGAAGTGGCGCACCTGGGCAGCCACACCTGGTGGCGGCGCGGCCTAGGGGGCGCACCACCAGGGGGTGTGGGCCCCCTGGTGCTCCACCGACCTTACCCTTCCTCCTATAAAAGTCTCCCGGGACGAAAACCCTAAGTACCCGATCAAAATTCCATGAAAGAGTATGTAGCCGCCATCATCTCCATGCCTAGATCGGGAGGGGTCTGAAGCTCTTCGCGGCACCCTGCCAGAGGAGAGAGATCAACCTGGAGGCCTTCTTCATCACCATGACTGCCTCCAGTGTGATGCGTGAGTAGTTCATCCCTGGACAACGGGTCCATGTAGTAGCTAGATGGTTAGTTCTCCTCCTTTGTGCTACCATGTTTAGATCTTGTGAGCTCCGTTCATGATCATCTATTTGTAATCCTACATTTTGTGTTTGCGGGGATCCGATGGATATTGAGATGCTATTTCAGATGGATTATTGATTCTATCATGTCTTTGTTATTTGTGATCTTGCATGCTTTCCGTTGTTAGTAGCTATCTTGGCTAAGGAGATGCTAGCAACTCCAAGAGGGAGTATTTATGCTCGATAGTGGGTTCATGCCTCTAGTAATCTGGGGAAGTGACAAAAACCTCTAAGGTACTAGATGTGTTGTTCCTACTAGGGAGAAAAAAAGAGAACAATTGGAGATCATCTTCAACAGCAATCCTTTGTCCATAGGTCAATCGTATTGTTTACTTTACACACTTTGTTTAATGCAATTATTTGTTGCTTGCAACTTAATACTGAAGGGGGTTCGGATGATAACCTGAAGGTGGATTATTAGTCATAGATGCAGTTGGATTACGGTCTATGTATAATGTTGTAATGCCCAATCAAATCTCATAGGAGTCAAGATGATAAGTATATGCCTGTATGCTTTCTCGGTGTCTGTCAATTGCCCCGCTGTAATTTGTTCACCCAACATGTCATCTGTCTTAAGGGGAATCACCTCTAGTGAACTATGGACCCCGGTCCATTCTTTTACCATCAATATACTATTTATTGTTTACTGTTTACTTTCTGCAAGCAATTACTATCTTCCACACAATACGTTTAATCCTTTGATCCTTTGTTTCAACAAAACTGGTGAGATTGACAACCTCACTATAAGTTGGGGCAAAGTTCTGTGGTTGTGTTTTGTAGGATTCCAAGTTGGAGACAACACCTTGGGGTTTTTTCCTTGCTCCTACTGGTTCGATAACCTTGGTTTCATAACTGAGGGAAAACTTGCTGTTGTGCTCATCATACCTTCCTCTTGGGGTTCCCAATGAGCTCATCGTATTTTGAGCCATTAGTGTGTGTGCTCATGCGCGTGCCCGTGCCAGTTTGAGGAAACGCGCCTGCGGTTGCTATGTGCAAGTTGTCGTCTTGTTTCCACACAATTCGCTTGGCTTTCCCAGACCTTTTTTTAAATGTGTGTCTCTGGAACCGCTTCTTGTGCCAGTCGGTGGGACTGAGACCACACGAACGACATCATCCATGGCCGGCAAGAAGCAGGAGGACTCGCCATGGGCTGGTCTCCCTAAGGGACTCGTCCAAAAGATAGGTGACATCTTCCTTTCGACGGACGACTTCGACTACTACGCCGCCTTTCGGGCAGTCTGCAGCGCCTGGCGCGGCTTCACGGAGGAGCTCTTTATGCCAGCTAACTGGATTGTTCTAGAGCACAAGTTGTCGGAGGAGTACCGGGTGGACGATGTCGACATCATGTTGCCGGACGTGAGAACTGGCCGCCACCTTTAGAAGAAGGTAAGCCGGGTTATTCGCAGGTGCTTTCTTTATATTCATCTATATATATGCGATTCTTTTTTGCATTCACATCCTATACTATCTATTTTTCAAGTTATGTTTCTTCGTCCACTAGTTGCCCAGGGTTTTGCTCCATGGTTTATCTTGATTGAATTTTAGTGTGTTTACCTTGACTGAATCTCTATTTCTCCTCCCTCTCTCTCTAGAAGGTACTTTTATGTTGGTAGCACAATTGGCGGCCTCCTTGTGCTTGGACAGAGGGTGCAGCCGTACAAGACACGGTTGTACAAGCCCTTCTCGGGCGCTATAAAGCGCCTGAGGGTGGACATACCGACCGAGCATATGGCTTCTGTCACTGTGGCGATGTTCCCGTCGTTGATGGTGTTTACATCAAACCATCAGAACACCACCATTTGGTGGGCGGATGAGAGCACGGAGGAAGGGAGTCGCCCATTCTTTGGTGAAGGGTGGTACTCACCGTATGACTTCACGGAACTCTAGAGCATGACTTCTTACGCTAGTGATGTTTTGTCGTAGACAAATACGGGTATGTCCTCTTGACTATGTGTGATGCTGCTCATGGAGATGTCCAGCTTCAGCGCTCCGTACGAACCCTGGAGATGCATCCCATCGTTGCAAGCCTGGTTCTGGACTGTCAGTTCCCAGAGAATCATTTTTACCTCGTCGAGTCTGACGGGGAGTTGTTGTTCGTTGTGAGTGGACCGGTCTACACGACAGGCCGGTTGTTTACTGGGTTGATACCCAGAACCGTGTCCTTCAGCCGATCAGAGGCATCGAAAGTCGTGCTCTCTTCGTTGCTGACAATCAGTGCATCTGCATCAATAGTGTTAGGCTACCCACGGTGCAGGCTGCCAGCATATACTATTTGGACCTATCCGAGATTGGATCTTACAACTTTGAGGCTCTTGCGTGGGAAGAGGAGCCAAGCATTGTATATGGGTATGGATTAGGAGGACTATGGATCAATGACTGTCCTTTCGAACTCGATCAATTGTTGGTGGAGTATTGTAGAATCGTCAAGCATTTTGAGCTTCAGATGGTGCCGCCTTATGGTGAGGATGGTACCACCCACTACGATTACTATGACGGCTATCCATCAGATTCATGGATTGTGTGGGTCTACTCCTAGTGTATTCTCTACAGGTCAACTCTTTATGTGTTCACTTTGTTGTTGAACGTCTATGGATTTTGCAAGTTCTCTTGTTCCCGTGTAATACAATGGACGTTATCCCTGTTCCGGTAGATTGTGTGTTCTACCTCTTACAATTTCACTGTTTTTTCATGTGTATTAATTCTGATAGATGCTCAATTTGTAACAATCGTCAAACAACTTACAACTGCAAATTATAGTAGATTATTACAATCCTCCGTAAACTTGATAGTAATAAAATGAAGCATAAAAGTTGCATCAGAGTCCAGACAACTAAAAAAACACCATAACTGGTGTTATAGAAAAGGTCTCTATGGAGCTTGCATCCCGACACATGTAACAACTGGCTTCCCATGTGAGCTACAGATGAGATTATTAAGTATGTTCTGCGTTAAAGCTTGCCTATTTTTCAATTCATATAAGTCTTTGCGTGCTATGGTGATTACTGAATCTGTTTTGTTGGCTTCTTGCTCAACAATATCACGGGCATCTTGGAGGGCATCCTCAAATAATCTTTCGGCTGAAAAAAGAGGATCAGTCGAAGCTGTGTGCCATGAGCAATAGGTATTGTCACTACTACTGCGTGAAAGAAAATATAAACTTGGAGAAGCGGGTATTTGTTCGGCATTCAGAGGGTCATTTGCAGCCTGGAACAAACACAAAACAAGTTATAACAGCATTACCATGCAATCACACCACCATGAATTTTCAATGTGTCATGCGGTATTATATAAGGAATGAAGCAATTAATAGTGGTGGCTCATACATCTATTTCTTCTTGAACAAGTGGACCAGCTAGCAGCATGGAGCGATGCGAGCATGTGCTGCTCTGTGAAATGACTGCTCTACTTGAAGATGGCTGAGACCAAGACAAAATAAGTTACTTATACAATAAACTTGGGAAATAAACTACAAGTTCATTTTGAATAACAATGCAAACAATCAACCAAAGTACCTGATGTAGACTGCTCAAACTAGAAGGTGCAGAACATGCATAAAACGAATATTAAAACTAAGCCATTATGTTTCTCATATATAAACTAGCCAGGCACTACACAACAAAATATGCCACTGATTTAATCATAGACAAAAAAAGAGTAACTCAGCCGATAAAAACACATCAATTGTGAGCCTTGAATATGCTAGCCAGATAATTTCAGACAAAGAATGAATAAAGCAAACATACATTGAATTATTCATAAATAGCTAGATAATTTAAACGCTTTGGCAGCCTGAGAACAACAAACTGAACCATCAAGTGCCTCGTATTAAAATAGCCAGTTCATGTAACTATGATACACAGTGATCTTATCACTAGTGTGGCCTTGTCCTTATTATCAAACAACTCAGATGTAATACACCCGGCCTCTCCATATCTAGGAAATTGAACTAAGCACATGGAACAAAAGAAGACCATGTTTGACACTAATTTTGGCAAAAAAATATGAAGACAAGAATGACAAATGGTAAATTTAAGCAAACAAAAAATGTAGCAAGGACCAAACTTCGGGTGGGGGGCCTTACATAGGTATTACACAAGATCTATGGGGGCTCATGTGGATGGGCGGAGTTTGTACTCCATTGTTACTCCTCTGCATAAAGGTAAGGCCAACTGTAAATACAAACAGGTTCCAACATGATATACGTTGGCATGAAGTGAAACAAAAGTGATGGGGTCTTACAAGATTATAGGAGCCATTCACTCTATGATATTGTGTGCAAACTGAGGCTGCTCCTTGCATAATAACAGCAAATAGTTTGAGCCGCAGATTAAGAGGGATCAAATCGATAGTATATAATGGTCAAATAGTATGACGTGTGTAAACGTGTAGTATAGGATAGCAGGATAATAGCACAATGGAAATACTATAGTTCTTAAATCGGCGAATGAGAGAGATATTATATAATCATATCTCATGTGGACAGGTACAACAGAGAATGTAAACAATATGTTAAATGACTAATAATTCACAAAGAAATAGTATAGTACATAAAAACGGTTCAATGTGTGGAGTTTAAGTGTAACCACAACGGGTTAACTTAGTACATAACAGGTGTATATCAAGTAAAGAACCTGTTAGTTAGGAAATTTAGCACGAATACAGTACAATGCCAATAAACAAATCGCATAGGGAGATCTGTTTTTACCTAGGTCGGCGCGGCATCTAGGCCTCCTCCGGATCCTCACGGGTCACGTCGAGGTCACCGAAGGTGCTACGATTGTAGTGGGTGTCGACGACAAGGAAGCAGATCTTGGGCGGGCGAGGATACGAGTAGAATGCTAGACCACAGTGTCCGTAGGGAAGATCCTAGGCGGTCGTTGATGTGCTTAGCGTGTCGGACAAGAGGGTCTGTTGAGTAGATCAGGTGTGTGGGTACGCCGGCTAAAGTGCATCGAGGATGTTCCGGCTGGTGACGTATTCCTGGAGGAGAGAGGGGGGTTAGGTACTGCTAGCACTATACTGGGAAAATTACGAGTGAAGTCCCCCAGCCACCAAATTTAATAGGGGTCGAATGGGAATTTTGAAGTATCTGAAATTCTGGGGCACGAACTATGTCCGGATACGCAGGTTATTTTACCGCTTTATTTTGGTTTTGAATTTGGTCATGCCCATGTAATAGTTGAAATTTGGTAGGCCGTACCCCTCCATGTTCAAAAATCCAAGGCCGTACTCCCTCAATCCAACATCTCAACTGATCATCCATGGTCGTACTCCCAATGCTCGGGATTTCGAAGAAGAATGGATATCATACTTAGGAGTTTCAAAAAATTATGAGATAAATTACATCATGTTGGGAGGATGATATTAATACAATCATGCAAAATTGCAATTTCCAACTCATATTCATTACATGGTCATGTTAGGAGCCATCTTATCAACAAGTATTTTTACATACATAGGTGATGCCCTAAGGTCATCCGCAATGTGTAAGAAGGCACACCTTAAGGGCCATGTGGCATTCACTGATTAAGGTTCACCTTATATAGTATGGAGAAAATAAAGTTATCTTTAAGCCTAAGGTGCACCTCAAAAGCTTATGTGTTGCCCATAGAAAATAGAAAAATCATTTTCCCCTCTCCTTGTTTCTCATGTGATTGTTTTCAAAAGGGGTTCAAAATTTTTAAGATTCTAAATCTTAGCAAGAAGTTGAACCTATTGTGGAACCTCCACTGGTTTCAGGTATATTAATTTTGATCCCTCGATGGGTACGTCCGAAATATTTTTCGTAAATCTATCAAAGCAAAACCTACAATTTACTTGTAGTTTCAAATTTGACCTAATTTTGAGATATCGATAGTAAAGTTATTCAAATGTGCGGGGTTAGCTAGGAAGCTTGAAAACCCATAAAACATGGGAATCGCAAGTACAACATGTTGTCAATCCACTATATATATATATGTCTGGCAACTTGGCTTGTGGCATCCACATCCAATATTCTTTGGACTTCTCTTTACGGAAAAGAACAACTAACGTCGCTCATCTTCACTCGGAAAACGTAGAATTGAATGTTCTTTCCTGGTAGTTTGACACTCACACCCACATCACTGCTTACTACTAGAAAATGCACCCATCTACCTCTGAAATGACATTTCATTCAAGAGTTATCTATCGCATTTACTTGTAGCTCAAGTTTGACCAAATTTCGTTACCTTGTCAAGATGCAAAATCTTAGCAACAAGTTAAACCTATCCTCCAAACTCTCGTTGTTTTCAGATATATTAATTGTGACCCCTCGATGGGTACCTCCAAATTAGAAGCTTTATCATAAAAATTACAAAGCAAAACCTACAATTTACTTGTAATTTCAAATTTGACCTAATTTTGATAAATCGACTTAAAGTTATTAAAATGGGCAGAGTTAGCTAGGAAGTTGGAAAGCTCATAAAACATGGGAATCACAAGTATAACATGTTGTCGATCGACTATATATGTCTGTCAACTTGGCTTGTGGGATCCACATACAATATTCGTTGGACTTCTCTTTACGGAAAATAACAACTATCCTCGCTCGTCTTCACTCGGAAAATGTAGAATTGAATGTTCTTTCCTGATAGTTGGAAACTCACACTGACGACATTGTTTACTAAACCAAGATGCATTGATCTACCTCTGAAAATACATTTAATTCAAGAGAAATCTATCGCGCTTACTTGTACCTCAAGTTTGACCTAATATCGTTAAATTGTCAAGATGCAAAATCTTAGCAAGAAGTTGAACCTATCGTCAAAACTCTCGGTGTTTTATGATATATATTGTGACCCCTCGATGGGTACCTCCAAAAGATTTTTCTCAAAACTTTCAAAGAAACCTACAATTTACTTGTTTTCAAATTTGACCTAATTTCGATAAATCGACATAAAGTCATTCGATCAAATGGGCAGAGTTAGCTAGGAAGGAAGTTTGAAAACTCATAAATAAAACATGGGAATCGTTGGTACAACAATGCAACATGTTGGTCCACAATATATGCCGGTAAACTTGGCTTCTCGCATTCAGATACAATATTCTTCGGACATTTCTTTACGGAAAAGAACAACCTCGCTCATCATCACTCGGAAAATTGAGAATAATTGAATAATCTTTCCTTATATAGTTGGAAAATCACACCGTACCAATGGCACTGTTTACTACAATAAAATGCACTCATCTACCTCTCTGAAAAGTCATATATTTCAACAGCAATCTATCACGCTTACTTGTAGCTCTAGTTTGACCCAATTTCGTTAAATAGTGCGATGCGATGCAAAATCTTAGAAAGATGTCAAACCTGTTGTCAAAATTCTCGGTTGTTTCTCATATATTGACTGTGACACCCCCCTCCGATTAGTACGGTACCTCCAAAAGCGTTTTCATAAAACTTTCAAACCAACCAACAATTTAGTTATAGTTCAAGTATGACCTAATTTCGATAAATCGACATGTAGTCATTCAAGTGGGCGGAGTTAATTAGCTAGGGAGTTTGAAAACTCAAAAAACATGTGGGAATCATAAGTAAAACATGTTGGTCCACTTAATATGTCTAGAAGCTTGGCTTATGGCACTCAGATCCATATTCTTCGAGCTTTCTTTACGGAAAAAAACCATCTCATCATCACTCAGAAAACTGAGAATTTTATTTCCTAATAGTTGGAAACTCACACTGAATACATTGTTTAGTACAAGAAGATGCACCCATCTACCTCCGAAAATACATTTAATTCAAGAGAAATATATCGCGCTCACTTGTAGCTCAAGTTCGACCTAATTTTGTTAATCGACAAGAAGTCACTAAAATGTGCGAAGTTAGCTAGGAAGCTTGAAAATTCCTAGTACTAAAAACTTGGGTATTACGTATAAGAAACCGTGGTATAGTTTGTTTCATAATTGGGGCGGTTGCATTTTATTTTAACTGTGGTAGGTCTGATAGGAGCGATATGCTTGAGAGTTAACACGGTCGGTGAAAGTACATGTTACATAAAGGACCTCATAAAAATGAAAATTGCACCCAAGTCCATGCATTTAGAAAAAGGACCCTGAAACTGAGCAATGAAGTGTATGTTTTGATGTTTGCGCATACTAGCATTCATCGTGCTAAAGACTATCAGTAGAATCTTTGTAGATGCTAGGAATGGAAAATAAGATCCAACAGTTAGCAATGTTTGCATTTGCCGGTCTTGATCCAACAGTCAATGTTCAAAGTTATCTGTACACTATATAGTGGTATGGTATTGTATTGTAAGAGATAAGACAAGATAAAGATAAGATAAGAAGTACTATAAATAGCCGATCTTTTGAGTAACCTCCCCTCGTAATGTTTGGGAAGTAACTGAAAATTTCGAAAACCTAAAAAGTTTGAATTTTTTTGTCGCCAAGGACCAAAGTTGTTTCCTTCCCATGTACTCCTCGTCCCTACTCGACACCAACGCGACTGCCAAACACGCCAGAGACATAGAGTCGCCGTACCAAGGCACACGTGTGCAGCACCACGCTAAGGACGAGGGAGAGATCAGTCGGGCCGGTGCGCGAAGGGAAATGATAGGAGAGAGGGAGGATGGATGGTAAGAGGCAGCGAAGGAGAGAGAAAACACACAATTTGTTTTGCGTGCATAGGTCCTATAATTTAATAGTACTAGTATAGTGTAGTACAATGTAAGGACGTAGGGGTACATCGTGTCAGAAACCCATCATAACTTTGCTCTGACATGGAACCGCCTTCAACATCTCTTGATTGCTTGCCTCTTCCCCTGCCAACATTTTATTCTCTTAGCATGTACATCGCGTGGACAGAGGTTACCATATGTCTAAGCAAAGAAATATACTACTCCTGCATTGTGTAGAACAGCACACCTTAATATGGCCTACTATGTGGTATCCGCTAAGGTTCACCTTATACATAGTGGAAAAAATAAAGTTACTTTAAGCCTAAGGTGCACCTCAAGCTTGTGGGTTGCCCATAGAGAATAGAAATATGATTTCACCTCTCTCTCTATTTTATGTGATCATTTTCAAAAGGTGTTCAAAAGTTTCATGATGCAAAATCTTAGCTAGAAGTCGAACCACTCATCAAAACTCTCTGTGTTTTCTCATATATTAATTAACCGCTAGATGGGTACCTCCAAAAGATTTTTTCATAAAACTTTCATAGCAACCTACAATTTATTACTTGTAGTTCAAGTTTGACCTAATTTCATTAAATTCAAGAGCAATCTATTGCACTTAGTTGTAGCTCAAGTTTGACATAATTTCATTAAACTGTCAAGACGCAAAATCTTAGCAAGAAGATGAACCTTTCAAAGTAACCTACACAGTTTACTTATAGTAGTTCAAATTTTACCTATTATATATTTTTTCCTTTATCTATTATAATTTTATATAGTGATGATATGTCAGATGTCTATTATCTGAGTCTACATGCAGGGCACGTGCAATTTACTAGTACTTGTAGTTTCAAATTTGACCTAATATCGATAAATCAACATAAAGTCATTCTAATAGGCAGAGTTAGCTGGGAAGTTTGAAAACTCATAAAACATGGGAATCGTTGGTACAACATGTTCGTCCAATATGTATGTATGTAAAACATGCTTGTGGCATTCAGATCCAATATTCTTTGTACTCTATTTAGGAAAAACAACAACGTCGTTCGTATTCTTCACTCGGAAAATGTAGAATTGAATATTCTTTCTTGATAGTTGGAAACTCACATCGACGACACTGTTTACTACAAGAAGATGCACTGATGATCTATTTGTGAAAGGACATTTAATTGAAGAGCAATCTATGGAGTTTACTTGTAGCTAGCTCAAGTTTGACCTAATTTCATTAAATCATCAAGATGCAAAGCCTTAGCAAGAAGTTGAACCTATCGTTGAAACTCTCGCTAGTTTCTAGTATATTAATTTTGACCCCTCGATGGGTATGTCCAAAAGCTTTTTTCGTAAATCTATCAAAGCAAAACCTATTTACTTGTAGTTTTAAATTTGACCTAATCCCGAGATATCGATATAAAGTTATTCAAATGTGCGAGGTTAGCTAGGAAGCTTGAAAACCCATAAAACAAGCGAGATGGAGACTTGGCGATTGTTGCATCAAGCGAGATACAGACTTGACGATTGTTGCATCACCTTTATAAAAAGGAAGAAGCTAAACCCTAAAGGTACGACAAAAACCCATCCGCAAGAGTTCCTGGACTCGAAGAAAAGATAAGAGAGCAGATTCAAAACACATAACGGTAAGAGGAGAATAGCATAGGGGTAAGGCGTAAAAACAGACCTAATCAGATCTATCCAACCGATTTTGCAAAATAGTTTTAACACTCTACATCGGTCGTTAGCTAGGTTATCCTACAGGCTGGACCAGAGGCGTATCGCAACTGCTGGGCTCTGATACCACTTTGTAACACATTCTAATCGGCCCTATGCAAGTTTAGCGTTTCCCGCCAAACCCGCATAGAAACGATTCAAAGGTGCCCACCAGGCACTTGCGTGCGGGTGGAAAACAAAGTAATATCATTACACAATAGTCCACGATGGAACCCACGGAACATATATATACAACAACAACTCCATGAGTCATGAATACAAATATACAACACAAAGATCCAAATCACCTTGAAATCGATACAACATCCGAGTACAGATAAGATGCAAATTGGGCTAAGAGCCCTGAAGAATAACCACTAGCGTCCATAACCCTGCCCAGGCCAAGCCATAAGGGTAACCCTTCTAACAACGTCGAACTTATACCTATTAATCAAAAGGGGTGTCGACAAAGAGCAAAGGAAAAAAGGGAGCGGTCAGTACTAAGGCCAGTACACGGCGAGTCTAGAATTCGGCGGCTCTCCCCTACATAGGTATGGTGGGCAGGAGCGGCAGCGAAGCATGCACTAAACATCCTATAGAGACTCGATACAACTATCGGCTATCGAAGAGCGATAAGAAAACCTATTCGGAACCAACCTGATAGTAACTCCAATCATACCCATCCTAGTATTTCCCCCTTAAGACCAAATGAGGAAGTCATGCCAAGGAAACTCACACAGTTGGCAGTTTTATTCATTCTTTCAATGGTGGTTGTCCAACTTACTAGTCATATCAGATACAAGTCATATTATAACAGTAATTCTTTAGTTATAGTTGTCTATGATCATGAAACTGTGCTCCAAGTCGTCCATAACCGCGGACACGGCTTTTCGAAAAGATTTAACACTACAGGGGTGCACCAAAGTATCCACACGCACTTCAACCCTTATTGTCAGATCCAAATATGAGCAAGATCCTGAACATACACCCAACGGTATGCGACGGGGCCTCGGACATGATGTTTCCCAGACCCAAAGCAAGTACATGAGGGCTACCCCGCTAAGCTACCCGCAACGAAGTCGGCAGGCTCTGAGATGGACCCAGAGTTTGCGCTAATGGCTATAAACGACTGGGAACTCGAAAGTGCGACTGGGTTTGTCGATACCACAAAAACACTCTGTAATCCTAAACAGTACAGGTGCTCCACGCACAATCATAAATAAAGCAATAAAGCATGGCATAATTACAGGATAGTAATAAATCCCCAAACTACTTTGTGGCCCCCAGCATAGTACTTTGAAATCAGGTAGTAAGCCGATGGAGTGCGCACACACCCACATGTGGTTAGCATGCTCGATCTTGGAATAGGTGTCAAGAACTCGCGTCCTAGGTGGACACAAATGGGCAGTTAAAAACCAAATATTGACTATTACCCACCGGTGCCTCTGCATTATATCTATTTCCAGTATTTTAATTAACAAGTTATAATGAAATCCATGATCATCTTCACCATTAAGCATGTGCCAACCTTCCACCAAACACTAGGCCATAGGATGTGTCCAAGACAATATGGAGGCTGCAAGGAATATAAATGGTGCACGGAAACTAAAGCATCGCAACACGGATAGAAATAGATCAACAGGAAGAAATAAAGACTAAAAAAGAAAAATAGGCAGACAGGGGGAGATTGCTCGCCTGAGAAACATTGCCGAAGACTCATTATCCGAAGAACATGTCGTTACTCGCATCAACTCAACGGCCTAATCCATGAAGAAGCAAAACACTAAAATAAACACCGGATGCACTATTTAGTAGTACGGAAAATGATCTGGCATGATGCATGACATGGCAAAGATACGATGCAATTAGGCAATATTAAGCGGAAACGGCGTCCCGACAATTAATTATGTGGTTCGTGTTGTATAGGTACCCCGCAATTTAAATGTTGACATAACAAGGCAAAACATGCCATCGGTTCACTACACAAATTTAAATGAAGTCAATATAAGACTAGAATAACCCGCATATAGCCTCCATATTTAATTATGATGAGGTGTATCGACAAAGTGTTCCCAACCCACATGATGCGATGCAAGCATGAATAATTGAAATGCAACAACATATAATGTCATATTATAAAAATAGGGGTATCGGAAAAGGAATCACACATCAGATCAACGATCTTGATGTTCACCGAGGGGGTCGATGGAGTTCGGGTCTTCGAAGTCTCGGCTATCGGATCCGTGTAGAAGATCTTCGGGTTCCATGGAAGAGGTCGATGAGATGGATTCATGAAGAAGATCTTGAGGTCCCGGCTTCGGAGGTGTTTTTGGTGCGAACTTGCCATCGATGACGATCTTGGCGTTGTTGGGTCCTTGCGGCACAATCAACTTGTTGTCAGGGCTATAGCACTAGCTTTGCTCTCGCCCCGAAACAGGATAGATGTTTCTGGGCATCCACCTATATCGACTTCAATCGTGCTTGGTGACGGTACTGGGATCTTCAGGGACCCGGGGAAACACGCGAACTCCTGCAGATACAAGCACACCCGTCAAGCTCACCGGGCATCACAGCAATAACCACATGGTGGTCAGGGTCTTCTTTGGCCTGGAACAAAAGATAGAAAACAGCCAGAGGAGGGTGACATGCTGACGGCTTCATGCCCTACAGCATGCTTCAGAGAGGAGGTCGGCGCGGGGAACGACGAGGATGTGCTGGAGTTGACGGTCCCTATAGGAAACGGTGGCCATCCGAGGAGAATGGAGGTGGATAGGCTTGATGCGGAAGGAGGCCAGGCAGCGGAGTGGCGAGGCACCGACAAGGCATCCAAGGGCACGAGCAGAGGTCGACGGCGACGAGATGCTAGCGGGGCCGACGCGGGGACGGATGGCCGGAGATTGAGGCAGGCGTGTCCTTGGCGGCGGCGGTGCACTGGGTCGACGAGGTCAAGGCGTGGCGACCGGAGGAGGCGATGGAGCCGGAGCCGGTGCAGGGCCCGGCGGCGGCGATGGCAAGGATCCATTAGAGAAGCGGGGAAGCAGGGCGAGTTGGAGAGGGGAAGCCGGCGGGGAAGAGACAGTCTCACGCGGCCGTGGATTGAGGAAGAATGGTCGCGCCATGGCGGGGTTGCAGGGGATGGCATAGAGGGGCTCGTCGGCCGGGCTCGGCCGGTGATGGGCGCCCACGGGGAGAGGGACGAGGGAGACGAGGAAGGCGCGCAAGGGAGCGACGGGAGGCGGGGAACCTAGCGGCGACGGCAGGCCGTTCCGAAGCAACAGAGGCAAGCGACGTGGGGATAACATGACGAAGGGGACGCGGTCACGGGGGCACGTCATGCTACTGCGGTGGTACGCGGGGTGGTTCAGGCTCGCAGGTGAGGTGAGGATCAATCGGAAGTGGTGGAACAGGGGCATCTTGTGGTGCATGGGAGCGGCACCAGGCGACAAGGTTGGTGGGACGCGTGCAGAAACGAGAGGAAGTGTGCAACGTGTAGCGCGGCAAGTGTGGTTCACCGTCACACCGCACACTAGTGCGTGTCAGTGGGGTGGTTTGCGGCGGCAAGGAGTGAGGGTTAGGGTTTTGTCGAGGATCGGTCTGGGTAGATGGGCTAGGCTGCCTCCCCAGATACAAAATATTTATTTTCTTTTTCATAAAACAAAACATTTTAAAAATAGTTTTAGACGTATACAAGATCCGGGCAGACCTAGAGTTTTGTTTCAAAACAAAGAGGGGAATATCTAGAAAATAAAAATAAACATTTGGAAAATACTTTTTGGCAAACATATGCATGATGATGATGCTCAACTACAATATGAAATGATGATATGATCATGCAGTCATGATGATGCACAAAAATAAAAACTACACGTTATTTTCTAGTAGTGGTTTTACCGGGGTGCTACAATTAGCACGAGCGAAGGAAAAAAATTCTATCATACACACGATCATTCTAATGAGAGGCAGACATATAGGACCTAGCATCCTGACTAAATGGCAGACACCTCGAGCAACGTTATCAAGTACAAATTAGGGAGGCGCGATCGAAAAGTATGGTCCGCTAGAGACACTGACGTCCGGGACACACACGCCTCAAAAGACTTCGGCGAGAAAACATCACGCGAGGAAACGAAAATCTTGCTTCTACCAAGCGTTGGCCGAGCTTCCTCCATGTTTTTAGCAGAGCCATCATAGTAGAGAGCCGCGAAACCGGAAAAAAAAAGTTTTTCATCGGCCACGACCAAGCAAAGAATTTTGTCGCGGAAGACGCGCCTTCTACAAAGACCGCTGGGCCAAGTCATTGTGGAAGGAAACTTTTCTTGTAGTGTCATATAAAGAAGTTTGTGTAATGGGCTTGTGCCGTCGAGAGAGGGATATTTTGTATAATATTTTGGTGACTTAATCACAATGCAAATGTTTTGCTAGAATTCTACTCGACTCGTATTAACTTGATGAGTTGGTCATTTCGCGACCCTAAGGGTACTCTATACTTGGTGTTTTCCCTGAACATGTGACTCGTGGAATCAGATGCGTGGCGACCCCAAGGGTACTCTATAATTGGTGTTTTCCCTCAACACGTGTGGGTTCGAGTTCGCGAGTTCCCAAGCATGGTACTTAACAATTCAAGTGGTAAGACCAAGGTAGGTAAGGACATAGTACTCTGTTTATTATCTAGCACATCTCTCCTCCTGGCTCGGAAAGCCAGTCGCTTGGTGACTCTAAGGCGCTCTCTCATACTTGGTGTGTTCTCGAGATGCGTGCGGGTTTGTTTTTGGGACGAGTCCTCGAGCATGGTACTTAACCATTTGAGTTGCTGCACGCGCGGGTGAGGAGGACAGGGTGTTGTGGGAAACATGACCGGTCATCTTTGCTCAGGGATCAAGTCGAGCTAGGCAACTCCGATGGCGGCTCTCGGGTTAGCGTTTTCCATGGACAGTGGAAGGTCCGATTGACTTTTGGTGCCCTTGAACTACACTACTTGGTTGTGCTGGGTCGCGCAACAAAGGGTTGCCTACTATAGTTAGCATATTTGCTATGTTGTACTAGTGATATTCGCACAAGGGATGGTGAGCGGACACAATTTGGGGAGATAGTTTGTTTATTCATCACCAGTACAGGGGATTACAAGTTTAATTTCTACATATAGAACTTTAGAAGTAGATTCACGTTGCATGGCCGCTCGACGTCGACCTGGCCATTGCCTCGGATGTCTATGAGGTAGTACGCATCGTTGCGTAGGACTCGCCCTATGGCAAATGGCCCCTTCCATGGAGGAGAGACGTTGTGCATGCCCTTCTTATCCTGGATGAGTCGCAGGATAAGGTAGGCATCCTAGAATGTGCGAGTTCGGACTCGTCAACTATGGTAGCGGCGGAGTCCATGCCAATAGATGGCGGTGCGAGAGCGATCTATGTCACGTGCTTCGTCGAGCAGGTCGATCCTGTTTTGACGGGAGGCTTCATTGTCTTCCTCCTATTAGTCGACGACTTGAGGCGAGTCATGCTCGAGGTCAGTCGACATAACGACTTTGTCACTGTACACCATCAAGAAGGGGGTAAACCCGGTTGATCGGTTGACGGAGGTGCGAATGCCCTAGAGCTCTGAGGAGGGCTCCTTGACCCAGCATCCTGGTGTTCGCTCGAGGTGGACTTGTAGTCGTGTCTTGAGGCCATGGAGGACGCTCTGATTGGCGCGCTCGGCTTCGTCGTTCGACTCCGGGTGGGCAACTGAAGCGAGGTTGACTTGAATTTCATGCTTGTCCAAGAACTCGGCCATGGAGCCCTTGTCGAAGTTGGTGCCATTGTCTATGATGATGGTGTGCGGGTAGCCACATTGATAGATCAACTCGCGGAGGAATTTGGTGGCGGTCTTGCCGTCAAATTTCTTGATGGGCTTCGCCTTGGCCCACTTTGTAAACCTGTCGACTGTGATCATGAGGTCGGTGCAGCCTGATGGTGCATTCTTGAATCAACCCACCATATCAATGCCCCAAATGGAGAATGGCCATGTAATTGGGGTGGTCTTGAGTGCCGAACGAAGGGTGTGCGTCTGGTTGGCGTATTTCTGGCACCCGGCGTAGTGCTGGACAATGTCGACGGTGTCGGCGTGCGTGGTAAGCCAGTAGAAGCCGTGTCGCATGACCTTGGCGTGGTGGCTGCAATTACCAGCGTGGATGTCCTACAGGATGTAGCGACCCTCTTGTGGTTGGACGCAGCGTTGGTACACGCCTATCATGCTGTGTTTGTGGAGCTCGTTGTTGATGATCACGAAAGATTTGCAGCAGTGCACGATCATTCGTGCCTCAGTCTCGGCCTTGGGCAGGACCTTGTGCTTGAGGTAGGCGATGTAGGAGTGGGTTATGTGACCATGGCGACCAAAGCAGACTCAGGCTGGAGAGGCATCCCAATGTCGATCTCCTTTGGGGTAGAGATTGATCGTTTCTCGATGATGTCGAGGAAGACGCCCGGTGGTGGTGTTTGGCAATCCGACCCGATACGTGAGAGTGCATCGACTTCCTCGTTCTTCCGACGATTGATCCACTCGATGGAGTGGCCAGCGAAATACCCGCCCAGCTGGTCCACCACTTGGCGATATGCTATCATGTTGGGGGCGACTGTGTCGCAGGTGCCAGGGACTTCTGCGGCGACGAGGTCATAGTAGACATAGAATTTAAGGCGATTGACGTGCATCTCCTTGGATGCTCGCATGCCGTGGAGGAGAGCCTCATACTCAGCCATGTTGTTGGTGCAGGGCGTGAAGTTGAGCTGCAGCACGTATCAGAGCTTGTCACCCTTAGGGGAGGTGAGGGTTATCCTAGGCCCCACGCCGTCCGAGTCCTTGGATCCGTCGAAGTGGAGGGACCAATAGTGGAGATAGGGCAGCGTCTCGGGCTGCTGTAATTCTTCCCAGCCGGCAAGGAAGTCAGCTAGGCCTTTTGACTTGATGGCCTTGGCTCGTACTTGATGTTGTGGATGTAAATTTCAAGGGCCCACTTAGCGACTCACCTAGCCGTGTTGTGATTGATGATGTCCTATAGCGGGGTAGAGGAAACAACTATGATAGGATGTTCCTGGAAGTAGTGATGGAGTCGCCATTGGGCTGGGAAGACAGCCTAGACCAGTTTCTAGTACTGTGGGTAGAGTTGGCTCGAGTCGGTGAGGACTTCGTTGAGGTAGTAGACGGGGCGCTGCACGAGGCACTCCTTCCCCTCTTCGGGTCCCTCGATGACCATCACGGTGCTGACGACTCGACTGCAAGCCACGATGTAGACCAGCATTGGCTCCTTGTCCATAGGTGCGATGAGTACTAGCACCACGAGTGGCACCTCCTTTAGTGCCTTGAGCGCGTTGTCGGCCATGTTGTCCCACATGGATGTGGGGTTCTTCCGCATCAATTTGTAGAGAGGCATTTCCTTGTCACCGAGCCAGGGGATGATGCGACTGAAGGACGTGACTCGTCCTGCCAGCTTCTGGACATCGCATAGGCACTCGGGTTTTCTTTGAGTTTCACGATGGTGTTGATCTTGGAGGGGTTTGCTTTGATGTCTCATTTGGAGACCACATATCCCAACAGTTGGTTGATGGGCACGCCGAATGTACGCTTCTCCGTGTTGAGCTTGATTTGGTACTTCCGCAAATTCATGAAAGTTTCGGCCAGGTAAGCGAGTAGGTCACTCTGGCGAGTCGACTTTACCACCAAGTCACCAAAGTAAACATGGATGTTCCAGTGAATTTGGCTTGCTAGGCAGTCCTGCATACACCGTTGGTAGGTCGCCCTGGTGTTCTTGAGGCCGAACGTCATTGCGTTGTAGCAGAAGGCTCCGAACGGTGCGATGAAGGCAATTTTCTCCTCATCATCAATGACCATTTTATCTGATTGTAACAAGAGTATGCATCGAGGCAGCATAGCGACTCGGACCCCGTGGTTGAGTCGATGATATGGTCAATGCATGGGAGGATGAACTCCTCCTTTGGGGAGGCACTAATGAGGTTGGTGTAGTCAATGCACATCCCCTAGGTTTTGTTCTTCTTCTAAACCAAGACTGGGTTGGCCAGCCACTTGGAGTACTTGATGGGCCGAATGAACCCTGCGGCAAGTAGCCAATGCACTTCGTCGGAAATTGCGCAGTGGCGCTCTTCATTAAAGGGCCGCAGCGACTGCTTGACGGGTCGTTTCTTCGGGTTGGCATTTAATTTTTGCTCAGCGAGTTCCCTCAGGACACAGGCATGTCAGATGGCTTCCATGCGAAGATGTCGTGATTCCCATGGAGAAACTAGATGAGCGTGCTTTCCTTTGTGGGGATCATGTTGGTCCCCACGGTGACCTTCTGGCTCGAGTTGCACGGGATGAGCTTTAAAGTGCGGGAGTGCGAGGAGGCCTTGAAGGTTACTTGCATTGCGCTGGCCGATGTGGGCTTCTTCAGGATCGTCGGGTTGTCCTTGTCGATGCCACTCGCATATTTTGCAAGTTCGTCCACATGATTTGTTTCTTCGGTGATGACGGTGTTAGTGAGCTTGGTGCCATTGTGCTCAGATTCCATGGCCATATCAGGGTCACCATGGATGGTGATGATGTCGCGTAGCCCCGGAAGCTTGGTTGGTGTGCCGAAGGTGACTAGCAACGTCACCTTGTCGATTGGATATGCCTTCTGACCCGGGATGATGTCGTGGAAGGTTGTGAGGGTCGATTCAACCATCGACAGCGGGATCTACAGTCTCCTAAAGGTGTTCAGGTACAATATGTTGATGGAGCTCCCGCCGTCCATCAATGTCTTGGGGAGACAGTAATCAGCCACTTTGGGCTTGACGACCAGGACGTCTCTCCCCGGGTACTCAATCTTGGGTCCATGATCTTCGTGACTCTAGGTGATGCTTTGCTCTGACCAATTGAGCCAACGTGGAAAATCCACTTATGTCACTGTGTTGACAATTACTGCATCGACGACCACCTTCTTCTCGTGCTTGGTGCCGAGCCTAGTGAATGTATGTAGCGAGCTGACTGCGTTCCTGAACCCGCCGGCATTTCCATTGTCCCTTGGTGGGTCGTAATTGGGGACTTCCCTTGCTCACCTTTCCTTCTCGATCTCCTTGAGGGAGTGGCAATAAGTGGTGGTGTGAGTGGCGGGATTCCTCTCCCTGCTATGATAGACACAGGGTTGGTTGAGTAGAGCCGCGGAGTTTTGGCCTCGTGGTGTTGTTAGCGCAGAAGTTGCCTCCATCATGGTGGAAGTTCTTGGGGTCATGCTGCCTGTAGTTCGTGTTGGCGATAAAGTCGACCCTTCTGTCACCATGGCATTTTCCGGTGAGGCGGGTTTTGCTGTAGCGCACCTCGCGGTGCCTGCCGTTGTCGTGGCCACTCGTGGGGCATCTCCCATCCAACTCGTCGTCTAAGTCCTAGTTTGGGTGTTCCTCTGTTTAGTGCTTGGCGATCTCGAGGAGGTCGGGGATGTTATCGAGCATCTGGTAGACCCTCTTGATCTTGGCGACCAGGGGTTCGTACCGGCACATGTTCTTGAAGTAGTAAATCGCCGTGTCCGGCTCGATGCCGGAAGCATTAGTCCACAAGTCCTGCCACCATTTGTCTCAGTGGCGAGTTGACTGGCGCGGTCCTGGATGCAGCATTCTAGGTCCTAGATAGTGGTGGCATGGGCGTAGGAGACCTTGAAGTGTCCGATGAAGGTGTCTCAAATATCTTCCCACAAGTCGATGATGTTCTCAGGGAGTGTTGATCCATTGATGAGTCGCTCCCTCCATCATCAAGGGGAGGTAGCGAGCTGCGAGTAGATCCGTTTGGCCGACGATCCCCATCACCATGAGGTATGTGTTGATCCACTCCACTGGGTCGTACGTGGGATCATACTTCTCGATGTCCATCACCATGGGGTATTTCTCTTCCCGATCAATGGCCTGAAGTATTGTTGGCCCATTCAGGTGATGGAGCCCATAGGTTGGGGTCGCGGTCATCGCGATTGGAGAGGGTGGTCCTTAGGCCGTATTGCTAGCAAGCTCGCCAAGCTTGGTTGTTGACAATGTGGGTCCTTGCGTCGATCAGCTGACCGTTGGCGGCCACCGTGTTGTGAACCGGTCGTGGCTCGTTGGTAGAGTTAGCGGGATTTGCTGCCCACGGTTGGAGCTGCTGTGGCTCGGGTGGCAGGTAGTTAGCGACATTGGTGACCATCCTTGGGCTGCTCGAAGCCACACGAGTGCTCGTCGAGTGGGAGTACATCTGCCCCCGCGGGTCTACTCCCGTGGTTTGTTACTCGACTGCTCCAGCGAGTAGGGCCTGAGTGTATTTGACCTGCCGCGCGCCCTCTCCCGTGAGGTTGAGGTTGGCGACTGCGGCCTGCCATACGATAACATTGTGTATCTGGGTGGAGTAGAGTGGGAGACTGTTGACGTCGAGCTCCTGAGGTGCGATCAGGATCCGCGGCTGCTCTAGGAGCGATGAGCGGCAGGGTGGTGGTGGAGGTCCATGTGCGGGTGTCCCAGCTGTAGGGCGACTGCCGCCTGGTGGCACGTTGCGGCAGTTCTCGAGCTTGGCCCCGCGTGCGGTGTCGCGCTCGTTGTCAAAGTTTAGGGAGCGGCCTTGAATGGTGGGGTTCACCCAGAACCTGATGCAGCGCTGGTGGTCAGCAATAGCTCCCACACTGTTTGTTGCTCGATGTGAAAATTTTCACGCTCGGCCTGCTCCCTGATCTTTGCCACCTCTAGCTACTGGCGGTATTTTTCGATCTCCGCCATTGTTGTTGTCGGCCAGAGGGGCATGGTGAAGGGATCTGGAGGCGCACTGCTACCCGCGCATGTAGATGGTATTATAGCAATTGGATCCAATGTGGGCCTCGTCGGTGGACTCCGATCCGGAGTCTGAGTCAAAGATCCTGAGGATGGATGGGTCCTCGAAGTCCTTAGAATTAGAGACTCGCATGATGGAGTCCACGTGTGATGTGGCGGTGATGGACTCGGCGATCGAAGAAGGGGTTGCTGAGTCGGCATCATCGTGAAGCGCCGCATCATTCCGGCCACGTCGCTAGCGGCCAAGTCGTATTTGGAGGCGAGGAGGGTGATGGAGTGGACCTCCTCCTCCGAAAGCAGATCGTGTGGGGGAGGGGGGGGGGAATTAGCCGATTATTGACGTCTCCGTCGGGTCGATGGCATCTGTGAACCCGGTGAAGAGGTTGATGGTGCCACTGGCATCACCTCTGCATGAGTGACTAGGCGCGACGCTGGTATGTAGCTGCTTGGCATGATCTAGAGCAATCCACCGCTAGCAACCATCTGACTAGTGGCGATCGGCCGGGCGATTGGAGTGTATGGTCTGGCCGCAGATCTCAGGATTTACTGGCTAAGCCCCACGGTGGGCGCCACTTTCGTGGGAATGGCCATGGAAGTCGCTACCAGGGGTAGCGATTGATACGGTTGGGGGAAAGAGCGAGTCGCCATCCATAGAACGAGAGTGGGAACAAACAAAAGGGTTTAGGTTCAGCCCCCGTAGGATAAATACCTACTTCCTGCTAGATTGTATTATTCGTGAGTGGATTACAAGATCGGCGAGCTCGGCGAGCTCGGCGGCTAGGCAGTGAGTCGCTTGGATGGGGTAGCTAATAGGACGTAAGTACAACGAGAGCCCTAGGGAGGTTTATATAGAGTCACCTTGCTAGGGTTTACATTATTACACCCGAATCAGTTTAGGTTTTAGAGGATTTTACCTAATCCGACTAGGCCTAGATAGGGTCTTGGGCCTCTATCTTCAGTCGCCGTGCCTGCAGGCCCACTCGTTGTGGTCCTGGGCCAGTCAAATCTCCCTTATGGGCATACCTCGATTGGCATATCCCCATCAAACAAGTAAAATTCAAGAAATCAATATCATTGTCTATGAAAATTATAAACCAATAGAAGTTATAATAACCACAATACACGATCATAGACAAAAGGATATACCCAGGCTTTAGATTCTGCGAAGAACCCTACAATAGTAGGAATTTAAAATATAATCAATGTGATATGTAAACCAATCAAACTTTACAGCAAAGGATGCTATGAACAATCATCCAAAGATATTTGCAAGGGATCATGGATGAAACTCTAATTGAAATCACTCATAATAAAATGAATATACACCTATCAATGTCCAAAACTAGAACATGATAAAAGATAAAACGACATGCGTATTTAGGAATATGCAGATACTAAGCCCATTTATATAAAAACAAAGGACTTAAATGCCAAATTTTGCATACACACATAGGTTAAAACAAACATGGGGTTAACCACCGAAAGTAACACACCACCTATGAATAAGTTAAGCAACAGAGGTGGTTTCACAAATAACCAAGTAGGCGAATCACCTAAACGCATGACATAGCTGTCATCAACACAACCATTTAGGAACACTATAAATAGCTGACTACATAAGACCCTAGATCTCACAACTCACAGGTCTATCTCAGACAAAAACACACACACTAGTTAGAGAGAGACCTGAGAGGTAGAAGGAGCAAGAAAGAAGGAGAGGAACTTGAAGAACACTTCAAGAACTAGAGGAGGAAGAAGAAGGAAGCTACTACCGATATTTACCAATCAAACTTAGTAATCTACAAAGGTTTAGCTTAGAACTCTTAGGATGGGTAGAGAAAGAATAATATTAATAGTTAGGGATCATCTGGATCTAGGGAAGGGTAGGATTATAGCTTTAGTTCTAATAACTAGAACCAGCAGATCATGTAAGATGATGCTCTTGCTGCTAGGAAGCAAGCACAAGCATATAAGATTGATTATCATCTATGTAAACACAATTAATAGACATCACAAAACGTAACCAAGCATCTATACCCTATTCAAACCATAATTAAACATTGATTGATTGAATATGAAAGGACAGATTGAATTCCTAAAACATAAATGAAATGATAGAATAAATAAGTAAACACACTTTTCCTCTAACTAAAATTTTTGTGTAAAATTAAATGTTTGCCCATTGAAATTGTGGCTAGATGAAAATCATGGATACTAATATAATGCATCAGTCATCCATACTAACTAATGTTAATAAACATTAATCTATAATTAACTATAACTATTGAATAACAATGACATCTATCAGGTGAGGAATGAAACGAACTCCGAAACAGTATCATCCCCATCCGCTTAGAAGACACTGTTAAGAAAAACATGGCAAGAAGTAAAAACTAAATAAGAATAGATGCTAAACCATCAACTCATTTGAGTTGTGGATTTTGACTATAGGAAGAAAAATAAACTAGATAATCAACATCACTAACTATGAAATAACAGCGAATCCTAAATATAATCATCATAGATTGATCATGTAATTTGAAAGGATAAGTACTAAAAACCTATGATCAACATATAATGTGCAACGGCCAATTCATCTTTAACAGAAGAACATGAATAAGTATTTAGCCCTAAGAACTATAGAACCCTAGATCAAGCAACATGGAAATAACCCTAAACCTAGGTCATAAGTAGAACTAGATTAACAACTAGCATACTAGAAGACCCTAGAACCATCTAGAACCTACTAGGAACCCTAGAATTTAAGCCACGAGGAAAGAACATAGTAAGAACCCTAGAAATTGTGGAAAATCCCCAAGTCGAACTAGCAGTAGAGATAGTTGTAAAAAACAGAAAGATGGAGGATACTTACCTTCAAAAAGTGGGCGCCCAACTCACCATTGATTGAGAAGAAGAAGAATAACAGTAGCAGCAGTAACAAATGGTGACATAGGGAGTACCCGGAGGGGGTGTATCGACCTACTTCTGCCGTAGCATCCAGGGGAGGCGACGTAGTCAACATAGAGAGACATCTTAATTGCGCTAGAGGTGACCACATCGCCCTCACCGAAACCCTAGAACAGGTTAAGTTTATGAGTAACCAACTGAGAGAGGGAGAGACAAATCTAGTTGGTAGGATGATAGAGCAGTAGCAGAGGATTATTTTAGGCGGAAGCGCGACTATGAGGAAGGCCAAAAGCAACCGGAGTGACGCCGACGCTAGTCGCAAGCATGGGAGAGAGAGGAGGGGAGCACGTGAAAGAGAGAGTGAGGGGGTTGGCTGTGTGAATGGGCATAGTGTATATAGTCACTTAAGTGAATGGGATAACTAGTGGGTCCAGGGAAATTTTAATCTTTTCAAATTTTTGATAAATTCCCATTTAATCAAAAAAAATCCTAGACATTTTAGAAAAATTAAATAAAAATACCCATAGATAGATAAAAATGAGTAGACTCTAAAAAGTAATTTTTGAGGATTTTTAAAAATAGTTATGAAGTGATGAAAAATTTAATTCATTTAATAAAGGATTAAAGTCCTAAAGGAAAATGAATATTCCATGAAAATAAAATAAAAAAAGTTCCAATTAGGGGAAAATAAATGGAATGACGATTCCTAATTTCTGGAATTATAAAAATATTATATTGAAAATAGTTTATTAAAGCTCAACACTTAATATTAATTACTCAAAAGAATGAAAATGCTTTAAAATATTGGAAAATTAATTATTCAAATGAATATTTGAACTCTTGTGTTTATTAAGTGTTGAATGAAATTCTAAACTATGATATTATCAAAATTTCTTAAAATTAAAGAAAACCTTGAAGGATATATGAAAATTCTAAAGTGAAACAAAATACGCAATTAGAAAATAGTTAAATAAAAAGTAATAATCCTAAATTAGGGGGAAGGGAACAACCAAATAAAATAGAACTTATATCTAAGACTTTAAGCCATTTGGATTTTATACATTATCATGACCAGAAAATCATGATTCTTTTCAGAAATAGAGGTCCAGAGTAGTTTAGAACCCTCGAATTGCCTGAATTCAAAAACAACAGGCAAGTTCACTCTTGGTTTACCTTGTGAGAGAAAACTTGCAATATATCACTCCAAGAGAATTCTTACATGTACTTTGACATTTTAGAGAAAGTGCTTTCAAAACCTTATCACCAGCATTTAAAAGCACAAAGTATTATTTTCATAATGAATATGATCTATGGATTACCGACTCAGTGTAGTCAGATAACCTAAAAATGGCGGGCAATGGAATCCTGGTTAAAAGACATGGTTTGGAAGCCATATGGTGCAAATTCCATTGTACCGGGATTCACTTAGGATTAACAACCAATTAGTCAGTGATTCTTGTGTTGTATAAAAAGCGATGACCCCAAGTCCTGAAGTGGGACAGAGAAGTGAATTGTACCTTTTTTACTTTCGTATGTCCTTGTATCCTAAGTCAGGCTGAGATGCAAAGTGGAGATCAGTGGGTGGGAGCCCGTGACGTCCCTATCGTGTGTTCCAGGGTAATTACTTAGAAAATTAAAAGGGAGGGTAATTAAGTGTAGGTCACTTGACCGAAACTAGTTACAATGGGTGGACTGCGGGGTCGTGGTGAAGGTAGTGGCTGGCTTGGACCTTAACTGAGCCCCAAACCAAGGAAGTTTGAACGGGAAGTAATACCCTATTATGCACTCATGCTTAAGTTTATTTATGGGAAAATTAGTGCCCGTCTCGAGCGTGTATAAAACGTGACATGTTAATCCCTATCCGTGGAATGCATTGTGAATGCAACAGGAAACGGATTATGTGAATCCTGTATAACCTATGAAGGCTGGTAGACGTAGTTTTTTTAAAGACTAACAGCTACCTTTTCTAAAACCCTGATTTCAAAAACTAAGCATATGCCCAGGATTCTTATCCATGGATATAGATCGAGCATAAAACAACCACTATAGAACTTTTCAAGTGTGCTCATACTCAACTATACTTCTTAAAACCCTTGCTTAGGTACCAAGGATATAACCACTACAAAAGACATCACCGAGGAAGAGTTTTATTACGATGAACGCGACCTCTTAGGAGGAATTGAAGGCATAGACCACAAAATAGAATTTGGAACATAGGACAAAAACATAGAGTTAGAGGAATAGTTTTGCACACGTCGGATAGCTGGACTGAGCAACCTAGACCAAACCCAATAAAGTTGCAATGCTCTGAGGTGCATAGCTTAGAGGTCCCATTGTTCCTCAAGCTAGCTCTTATAAATTTATTAGTGGAAGTGAATCCTCATTGGAATGAGGAGGATCTTGAGGCTTGTATTGTTCTTGTGTTATGAATAAGGAATAAAGAATTAGTTGGACCTGCAACGGTTCTATTGTACCACTCTAAGGGGTATAATATTGATGTAAGAGGACTTTTGTAAGTGTTATGCTAATGACTCTCACTCTACAACATGAAGTGGAGAGCTAGGTCACTACATATTGTTTTCCTTGATTGCAAGTAATAATTGTTGTTTCCGTTGGAAAATTGTTTTTACTGGGTGCATGGCTAGCGCTTCACATGGGAGTATCCCTCGAGGCTATGTTCATATGTTTGCAACTGAGCATAGGGTCAGAGATCATATTCATCTGAGGAGGTACTCGACTTGGGTCTTCTTTTTGGAGATGTCAGTGATTTTTTCATTTTTGTTTGACCAAACCTGAGGAGATTTTCTCTCCGCTCACGATGTTAGGGATGATGATGATGGTGTGCTCGAATGCCTCCAAAATAGACTTGATTTGATGCGACATATGTGGGCCTGTGACGCAGGCTAACCGATGAATGGACTACGCGTTAGCGGTTGATTTGACCACATGACCGCACGTCACGCCTAAATCTAGGTGCATGGTGGCATGCCGAGCGATTTGGCTCCTTGACTTACGTGGTGGTAAATTTTATGAGGGATAATTCATTTATGTATCCTCCATGTGGCGGCATGGATGCAGTCCATGTGAAAAGGTTTGACAATCTGATAGTCCTTGTCGTCTTCTATTTCCTTTATTAACGGTTGGAGGGGATTACCGTGTTCACTTTCCCCCACCGCTGCTCGTGCTGATATTCTTCCTTGCTCTCCTTATCCATTTCCACCGAGAGGTCGCACTCCACTTCCACTGTAGCTCCTCTAAGGGAAATCGCCTTCCTCGCCACGAGGTATACAAGGGCTGCTAGCTCCAAACTCGATGTCACGATGAACAAGACAAAGATTGGAGGCTAGAGCAGATCCAAGTGCTCTAACCAGGATATCTGAAAATCTTGCAAGTTCGAGCTACTGTCACTAGAGAAAAAGTTCAAGACCCCCGACACCGAGGCCATGTCGGATCCCAAAGGAGGCTGTAGGGTAATGTTCCTGTACTTTCTCCTGCGTGGTCTTTCTCTTCCTGCCCACGAGTTCTTTCGCATGCTCCTCTTTGTCTATGGTGTGCAACTGCACAATCTCACACCAAATTATGTTCTCCATATCGCGTTTATCACAGTATGCGCGTGTTTCCTCAGCATACACCCGCATTTGGGTATGTGGAAACGCTTGTATTTCATGCGGAGGAACGCGAAGAAGGATGTCGGTGGAGCCATCAACTCCATCCAAGGATAAGAAAATGGTTCTATGTCGAGGATGAGAAGCTCGAGTCCCAGTGATACGGACTCACTCTATTTGACCGAACAAATGACATGGTGAAGGCCAAGTCTTGGGATCACAAGTTGTCCAAAGCTGGGACTGAAGAGACAGGCCCACTTATGACACGGATCCACAAGTTGTAGTATGTGAAAGGCAAGGTGGTCTCAGGCCTAAAAATCATGTCTCTCTTTCTCTGTCGTAGGATCCAACCTCTCCAGGCCAAAATATCTTATATGTGGACATACACAGGGAAGAAGGACCCCATGAGAATTTCCATGGTGGACCTCTCCTCCGCCGAACTTGAGAAGAAGGTCAAGTCCTTCACCAAGCACACTCATGACAACGAGATTACCTTATCTTGTCGAGTTTAGCCTTTTAGCAAAAATAATCTACCACCAGTGGTAAGATTTTGGTTTTTGCTTCCTTTTTGTCTTTTATTCCTATTGTTTATTATCCTTCCAACCTTGCTCTTCTTGACTGTAGGATCATATGGTTCTGTACTCCCTTCCTAATTTTCCTGAGGGAGTCAAAGTATCCAAGGCCTCGACTAATCCTAAAGGGGACACGAAAGTGGGGGTCATCGACAAATATATGAATGAAGATGATTCATCCACCGAATCTTACCAAACTCTGACGACGATCCGTTCCGCCAATTCTCAGGATTATGTTGTTGATGTCGTGCAAGGAAAGAGGAAGCGATCCGATGAAGATGTCAAAAACTCGAGTTCTTCCAAGCCACAGATGATCCTTCCACTAAGGTAAGCTCCACCTTCCAAGGAGTTATACAAAAAGTGACCTTTTTCCCTGGCGTGGGAAATCAGCTCGTAAGTATCGACTTCTATGTTCTCTTTCTTAAGCTGATGAATTTACTTGAAACAAATGTTGCAATTCTTCCTACAGGGATGATGAGGAAGAAACTTGTTCAAAGCCGCATCTTCATGTGGGAGACAATTGGATGGAGGCCCCTGACGAAGCACCGATGAAGCCGGTGGATCCACGGGAATAAACCATGGATACATCGATGCCTAAGGATTATCCAGGTGATGGCCGTGAAATATAGCCATCTATGTCCACATTTAAACTGGATATTATTCATATTTTTTATGAAATATTTCTCTAAGCCCTGCCACTAATGCCTAATGATCAAAGGGGTATGCAATCCTTTCCTTCTATTTTTCGCTGCGCAGATAATGACGTTTCATGGTGGGAATCACAACATTAAAGACAAAGATATGAGATTTCCAACAACCCGAAGAAACCAGGAGTCATGAAGTGGAGACAAACACTTTAACGACCAACTATACAACGGGAATAAAATTCTGGCCTTTATAGTTCTGGTCATATAGTTGCCATCGACATCATTAGATCAAACATAACCACTTTCATGAAGGGACCCCTATATAAAAAGGCCTCGGGCAACGAGAAACAAGAGTTCTGTTCGAGCCACCCCTAGATTTGCATCCACAACACCGAAGAGCCGCCAAAGGAATAGACTTAGATCTAATCTCTAAACCCTTCTCCATCACCATAGCCATATTCCACCACCTTTCATAGTAGATATCATTTTCGATTTGCGACATTGTAAGACTATTTGCTATCAATCTCATGATTTCCATTACAATATTTATGATTGTTGATCTCATCTGTATGTGTGAATAATTCTCCTTGGGCTAAGGGCTTCGTCCTAGCCATGTAGCTTTTATGCATGTTATTTATCATAGATGGGATCATGTATTAGTTTGTATGACATCATGATTATTGTATCCTCTATTGCCTCAATCTAAGGACTTTTTAGGTACCCAAGACCCCTAGGAGTGAGCCAGGTATAGGGAGTATGAGTAATGACTAATCTACAGGATGGGAACCCCAGTGACAGAAGGGTTAGTACGGTTGTATTTGAGGGATTTACTTGGATCAATGGTCACGTCACTATGCATATTATTAGTTCTCTTTCTTTTATGGATGAGACTAATAGGTTCTTGCTATAAGCGGTTGTTGAGGCAATAGCAATTATGGATGCACTTCCCACATATAATTTATCTTTCTCCAAAAATTACATGCATACTTTATTATTATCTTTTATTACCATAAGATGTTTTGCATAGCTACAGGTGAAAGCAAATGCCCTAGGCCCTCTCTCTCCATCATCGACAAAAACAAAAGACAGCAAACTCTTAGTCCGGTAATACAAAAAATGAATTCTAAAACTCCTGAAGGTCTGGTAAAGTAACTTCACTACGCTTCTGCTTCCCAAGGATTCGATAAACCTATGTCTACTAGGGAAGAAGAGGTATACTACATACGTAATATGGATCGAAGGTATCAACCCTTTTTCTAGCACCATTACCGGGGAAGCAATAGCTACCCCGGTGAGGTTAGTAGGAACCTTGCTAGTTTTAATTCTTGTTTTTAATTTTGTTAGTTTGCTTTCAGTCTTTATTTGAAAAACAAAAAAATTAGTTAGTCTTTAAATTCTTGCTTTTACTATCATAATTCTTTGTTTAAGAAAAATCAAAAACATAGGGAATATGGCTAAAAAGAAGATTGGGGAGTTTGCAACTCCCCACAATGATTATGCATACTCCTATTACTCAGCCAGCATTTGCTACAGATGATTATGAAATTAAGCCCCATTATTTAAGTTTGGTTCAATAGAATCAATTTGGAGGCTCTGCTGTTGAGGACGCATGTATGCACTTGAATACTTTCACTGAAATATGTGATATGATGTGTATAAAAGATGTTTACCCTGATGCGGTCAAATTGTGCTTATTTCCTTTCTCGCTTAGAGGAAGAGAAAAAGAATGGTTGCTATCTTTGCCTAGAAATACTATTACATCATGGGTGGAGCGAACTTATTTATTTATGACTAAATTTTTCCCACCTGCAAAGACTATGCAACTAAGATCTAATATTACTGGTTTTAGCCAGGAAGAGCGTGAGCCACTATATCTTGCATGGGAGAGGATGAAAGAATGCATGAGAAACTGTCCTAGTCATGGTTTGGAAGATTGGTCAATCCTCATTTTATTTTATAATGCTCTCAATCCTATGTTTAAGTCTATGCTTGATACTGTAGCTAGAGGAACATTTACGGGCAAACATATTACCGAAGCAAAGCAGCTGCTAGACAATATGCAAGACAACCATGCCCAGTGGCATGTGGATAGATCAAAGACGAAGAAGGTGAACTCTGTCTCTCCACAAGAAAATGAAGAACTCAGTGCTAAGCTAAATGAGCTCATATTAGTCGTAAAAGGTAAGGAAAGCCAAGTAAGAGCTATCCCAGAAAATAATATTGAAGAAATAGACATCATAGATCGTAATGATTATAACCCTGCTTGGAATAAGAATTATAATCCTAATTTTTAGAAACACTATTCTAGTCCTACATGTAACTCTAATAATAATATGAAACAAGTAATGGTAGTCTCCAAGAAACACTTAAGTCCTTTATAGACTCACAAAATGAGGAAAATAGTATCCTTGTTAAAATAATGGAGAACCATGATGCTATGCTTGGTAAATTATCTAACCAAGCTGTCAGTTTGAGGAATGATTTGCAGGCCCTCCAAGAAAGAACAAGGATTGTTGAGGCACATCTAGGTAAGATAACTGAGATTCAAACTCTCCTTCTAGCTAAATTTGCATGTAAAGCTGAGCCCAATCCTATTGAAGACCTCAAGATGATGAGAATCCAAAGGGAGGAGCCTGAAGAACTTGATTATAGTAATGCCCCTTCACCAAGTTACACCGTTGAAGATCTTGTAAAAAGGATCAACATCAAGATTTTGGTAAGTGAAGGAAATGATGAAGCTATGTATCAACACTTCGTTAATCAGGTAGCAATATAGGTACGTGAGCTTGAGGAAGAATATAAGAAAATTGCTGAAAAATTACCTATGAAGCTTGATGATATATTTGAGCCTACTATTAAGACTAAATTTGGGACTAATGAGATAGCTGCACTTTGTGGTCTAGGTGCGAGCATCTCAACAATTCCGAAAAATCTTTTTAATAAGTTAAATTTTGGATCTTTTGAAATCACCGAGTTAAAATTACATCTTGCAGATTCTACCTACAAACAAGCTATAGGGATTAAATAAAATACTTTAGTATACATTATAGGTTGTCCTGCTCTTATTGATTTTGTTATTATTGACATGCCTGAAGATGCTACTGCTCCTATTATATTAGGTCGTCCATTCTCAAGAATTATTAAGGCTTTGATTAATCCACATGAAGGTAATGTGAGGCTTCAATTGCCATCACGGGATCCTTTTGTTATTCATTTTCCAAGGAAGAAGAAAGCCAAGCATGATAAAAAGGAGGCCATCACTTGGAAGGCCAACTATTTTGGAGTGGGTGTTCCACTCATCTGGCCTAAGTGAACAACATCAAGGTCAGACTATTGACCATAAAAGAGTGCTTCATGGGAGGCAACCGATGTGAAATAAAGGTTTGAGTAAAGTTTTTTAAGTTTTAGTTTAAGTTTTATGTTTAATAAAGAGTGCTAGAAAGCTCCAGTTGAGGAGAAGAAGTTCGGTAGTACTAATCCTGCTTTATACATGCTGTTGTTGGTCAACAATTTTTACTGTCATTTTTCTATCAAAAACAAGGTGTTTCACTAAGTTTAAGAATAAGAAATAATTCTCAAACAAAGGGAAATTTTTTGATGACTACAGAAGGTTTAACGACCAACTATACGGCGGGAATAAAAATTCTGGCCGTATAGTTCCGGTCGTATAGATATCGAATCCTTCGTAAAATTTCATTTCCAGGTATAGTAAGTTTGACGACTAACTTTACGGCGGGGATGAAAAATCCCGGCCATATAGTTATGGCTGTATAGCTGCGCTGCCAGGTGGAAACCCTAAATTCCTGACAGCAGACCAACTATACGGCCAGAAAAAATTGTTCTGACCGTATAGTTCCGGTCGTATAGTTGCGTCAGACAACAAAATTGCCACGAGAAGGTACCTCCAACCCCAAAACTTCAATAATTTTTCTCTCTTCTACCCCCAAACTCTCTCAAAACCTCAAGAGATCTTCATCTCTGTGCAATTTCATTCGATTTCCTCGCACACGAGTGATCTATGGTATGTTTCTCTGTGATCCTAGAATTACTTTTTGCAAATTCATCTTTGATTTATTGTCATTATCAATCTAGGGTGAGACCTACTATGAACTATCGCCACGATTCTCTTGCCTAGATTATTATTTTGAGGGGATTCTTTAGTGTGCTATGATGAGAAATATGTTATGCTTATTATTGTTGGATTAAAAAGTTTTATTTTTGTATTTCCTTGTTATTTTAGATAATGAACACAAGGATCCAAACTTGTTCTCGTGACGGCGCTAGTGCTTCTCGGGCTGTCGCTCAAGAACGTATGGGGATACGGTTCAAGGATAAGCACCAACATGATCGCTTCAATAGGATGAAGAACCGAGAAGTGAAGGCAACCAAGTGGGCTTTCCCCATTATGTTGAATCAACTCAATATTTCAAATGACTTCAATTTACTTTGCAATAGGGTTGTCTTGCAGAACATTGTATTCAATTATGTGCCTACTTATCGTCGGTTAACTCTTGAATTTTTAAGTTCTTTGCAAAGCACCGTTAAAGCATGGAATGGAGAGGGCTTGATTTCATTCCGACTTATGAACAACAATTATGCTTTATCACTAGATGAATGGTGCGCATGTTTTAATTTTCCAAACAATAATGATAATGACTTACGCGCATCCTTTACTGGCTTACAACCCTCCCTGGAACAATATTATAATGGAATAAGTTTTACTTCTAGAGTAAGCAAGGGGAAGAATATTCAACATCCTGCATTTTGCTATTTGTTCTATGTTATTGCTAACACTTTGCAGGCATGAAATGAGTTCACGAGACTCAATTAGGAGGACATCCTAGTCCTCGCAAAGGCTATTTTCAACAACACCAACTTTTCAGTCAACTTGGGCGCAATTCTTGTGCGCTACCTGGAGTACCAATCATCCCAAAGCCAAGAACTAGTCACATGTGGAGGCTTCATCACCGTGCTTGCCATTTCCCTAGGCATCAACCTAGGTGAGTTGCAACTAGTTCTAGGTGTGCGACGTGTTGGTTTCTCTACTTTAAAGGCTTGTAGAATGCTCGCTAGGAGAGGTGGTGTTTATTACTTGCATATTGCTAGAGTTGGGCGTCTCTACCCTACTCCTATGCCTAATGGTCTTTTCTCTATCGAGGAAGGACGTTTGCTATATGACTTGCAGGTTGAGCAACACCAACCCGAGGAGGAGATTCCGGATGAGGATGAGGACCAAGAAGAGGACCAAGAAGAGGAGCAGCCACCAACCTGGTTTGCTACATACCAAGACTTCCAAGAACTTGGAGGAACTGTGGAGAGAATGCAAAACCTCTCCTTGAACCCTTGAGAAACAAGTAGAAATTTATCAACTCAATTTGCGAACTAGAGTTACAACTTTTTCCTGCCAACATAATGATTTGAAGGGCTTGCAAAATCCTAAGCTTGGGGAAGTTTCCTCATTATCTTTATTTGGTGTTCATTTGTATTTATTTATTTCGAGGTTATGTTTTGAATTCGACTTTATAAGCACTCGTGTTGGTTGCCCCCACACATTATCTTTAGTTACTTTTATTTGTTTTCGAGATTTCGTAGCCGAGCTTTGCCGCCAATTTTCTATTCTTTAATTCCCTCTCTTTAAAACAACAAAAAGATTTTTCCATTTATCTTTATTTTCCCTCTTCCTTCTTTTCTTTTCTCCTTGTGGCTTGCACACATTTCCATGAGAGTGATCGATTTCGAGTTTCCAAGAAGCAAATAAAAAGGGAAGACAGAAGTGGAACCAATCATGAGACGTATGCCTTAAGACTCCCCACTTTTGAAATTTGAGAGACCGATGCTACTTAGTAGTAAATGATAAGATATTATATTGGTGGAGTGAGTCTTTGTATTGTAGTAAAATTTTGTTTGCATGGGTATTTAGTTGAGTATGTTTTGTTCTAGCTCATGTAGTTAACCAAGGCATGCCTAAAAATTTGCTAAACAATTGTAATAAGAAAAAGTCTCACAATTGAAGGCTTGGGTGTTGTAGTGTTTAGTCTTGAAGGCTTATTTCTAGAGACACTCAACACCTCAAAAAATAATGATTGACTTGACAACTCTCTTTAAAATAATTTGTTCAATTGAATTAATGTTTAGCGGTTTTTGTGAGTATGCCAAAGTTTGACTTGTGAATCATAAGAATGATATAGCTTTATGCGTTTCAATCTTCATGGGATGCCAACAACTCCGCTATTCTACGAACAATCTTCATGGAAGGAACTCCTAGATTTTCGCTATGAGTTGATTAAACAAATGTAGCAGCAATGCTATAATGGGTAAGATTCTAGGCCTTCTCGTGTGACTGTGTTCATGATGGAATCACTCCTCTAGCTGTTATGAGTAGTTATTGTACAACAAGAACAAAATCTTGGTGATGCCACGAGTGTCCATCACAGCCCGATAAACTAATTAAAATCTTTGGCATGCTCCCAATTAGTTAAGAACTGAAATTCTTGAAGGATAATGAATAGAAAAGTAGTGCTTGAAGAGTCTTGATTTATTGATGTCGGAGAATTGAGATACTCTAGTGTATATGTTTTTGATGACAAACTTTCACACTCTCACTTTTACATGATTAGACTTTATTGTTCAAAGGCAAGCCTATGAGCTGATTACATGACATGGAATAAGGTTTACTCATTTGAATCATCCATGTTAACAATAACTTTGATGCGATATAAGGATGCATAAAAACCCGTATGATATGCTTGCCATTACTCTATCTATGCTGAAGTTTTCCGATTTATAAAGTGGAGGAAACTTGAGACTACCAATCATGAGTAAGATCATCATCTCATTATTTTAGTTTAAATGCTAAGTTCCTTTTTGATTTTGGTTTTCTTGCTCGAGGACGATCAAGTTTAAGCTTGGGGAGGTTGATGGCTGTGAAATGTAGCCATCTACGTCCATATTTAAACTAGATATTATTCATATTTCTGATAAAATATCTTTCTAAACCCTGCCACTAATGCCTAATGATCAAAGGGGTATGTAATCCTTTCCTTCTATTTTTTCCTGCGCAGATAATGATGTTTGATGATGGGAATCACAACATTAAAGTCAAAGATACGATATTTCCAACAACCCGAAGAAACCAGGAGTCGTGAAGTGGAGTCAGATGCTTTAATGACCAACTATACGGCAAGAATAAAATTCTAGCCATATAGTTCCAGTCGTATAGTTGCCATCGACATCGCTAGGTCAAACATAACAACTTTCATGAAGGGACCCCTATATAAAGATGCCCCGGGCGACAAGAAATAAGAGCTCTTTTTGATCAACAGCCGCCCCCAGATCTCCATCCACAACACCGAAGAGCCGCCTAAGGAATAGACTTAGATCTAATCTCCAAACCCTTCTCCATCACCATAGCCATATTCCACCTCTTGTAATAGTAGATCTCATCTTCGATTGGCGACAGTGTAAGACTATTTTCTATCAATCTCATGATTTCCATTACAATGTTTATGATTGTTGATCTCATCTCTATGTGTGAGTAATTCTCCTTGGGATAAGGGCTTCGGCCTAGCCATGTAGCTTTTGTGCATGTTATTTATCATAGATGGGATCATGTATTAGTTTCTATGACATGATGATTATTGTATCCTCTCTTGCCTCAATCTAAGGACATGTCAGGTAACGAAGACCCCGAGGATTGAGCTAGGTATAGGGAGTATGAGTAATGACTAATCTGCAGGATGGGAACCCTAGTGATAGAAGGGTTAGTACGGCTGTATGTGAGGGATTTACTTGGATCAATGGTAACGTCACTATGCATATCATTAGTTCTCTTTCTTCTATGGATGAGACTAATAGGTTATTGCTATGAGCGGTTGCGGAGGCAATAGCAATTATGGATGCACTGCCCACATATAATTTATCTTGCTCTAACAATTACATGCATACTTTATTATTATCTTTTATTCCCATCAGATGTTTTGCATAGCTACAGGTGAAACCGAACGCCCTAGGCCATTTCTCTCCATCATCGACAACAACAAAAGACTGTAAACTCTATGTCCGCTAAAACACAAAAGGAATTCTAAAACTCTGAAAGGTCTGTTAAAGTAACTTCACTACGCTTGTGCTTCCCAAGGATTTGATAAACCTAGGTCTACTAGGGAAAAAGAGCTATACTACATCCATAATCTGGATCGAAGTATCAGTAGGTTCCGCCAAAGCTCCGATCTGGAAGAAAAGTAAAGATCCAGAAAAATGCATCGTTCTGTTGGAGAATCCTTTGAAACCTCCTATGCATGACGTAAGTTCTACCTTTATTACTATGTTGGCTGACCAATACCTTGGAAGTACCAGAGTCCTTGTTGATTTATTTTTTCCTTTTGCAACTGATAATCCGCGAGTGGTAGACATGGCCACTCGCTTTATCAAGATTCGGGATAAATCCACCGTCCTCCATGGTACTTATCTTTAGCGTTTCCTTTTATTTAACGCTCATAGAACATTTTGTTTTAACTTATTTAATGGTGCACCCACCGTCCAAGAATCCAAGGAGATTCGAGAAGCCACCCTAAAGTGCATCGATGAGGTAGTGAAAAAATTGAAAGTTGTCGAACTAAACTCGCAGAGGCCCGGTATACATCCAAATACGAGGAAATACTATGTGAAGAAGAAGCCGTCAAGCTTCCTAGCCGCAAGGAGGACCTGCGCAAAAGGCTAAACTCCCTTATCGCCTCCTTGACAAGTAAGCTTTCTTGACTTTAGACTCCCTTACCTTCTAAACTCTCTATTTTAGTTCTCTTCTAAACATGCTATTTTCTTGATATAGATATTACTATCCACTCTTTGGAGTTGGAAGAGGATCGTTGATCCGATCCATTACTGGATGCCCAATCTGTCTTGGAGGGGAATAATGCCTCCATGGATAAATCTTCCCAAAGAAGGAGGCACCCACAGATTTTAGCAACCTCGTCACTGGTTTCAATGCTGAACCGAACCCACCGTTTGACTATTGTCGCTTCTGGACGAAGACCTTCTCGGAGATTTCGATGGCGTTGGCAATTGCCCATGCTGCCAAAGTCGATTGGTAGAAGGTTAGCTCTTCCCTTCCAGTTAATTAAGAGGCGAAGAGGTGCCACTCAAGCCCTTATTTAAGAAGGCAAAGAAATGCACTACGTTACACATTGCCATGGTGGAGGTGAAAGAAACCCAAGTCATGAAAGCTTCGTGTTAGGGATATGCTAGTATCATCATAGCACATCCTTAATCTGGCTAACCCGGGTGGCCCACAGTGGGTGGCGAGGCCTATGGCCTGCTGGGTTGCCTAGTTAGATGAATCCATAAGGGAGTCCGATGCCGAATAAAGAAAGGCTACGCTGGAGTCACCGACGTACTCGGAACCTTGGAGTGCAAGACACGAAAGACTTGATCGTATTAGTGTATGACTCTTTACCTTGTCCGACAAGGTCTTTTCCCTGTAACCCTAGGTTCTGGTGCCTTTATAAACCAGACATGTGGGAGCCTATAGAGCACGACCGATCAGATTGCTACGTACAATGTGCAACACCTCACACAGCGAACCTATCTTTGTAACTCGGCGTATTGCCATTATAGTGATTTATAGCAGGAGTAGAGTTTCGCCACCGTTGTGGGACTTGAACCTAGGTAAGCTGTGTTACCTCGTACCCACCAACTCTCCGCCTTATCCCATGTCTCTAAAGACGCACTCTAAGGACCCCTCCATGGTGTACCCGTCGGCAATACCATGACAGTTGGCGCCCACCATGGGGAAATAGGCGCATCGAGCTCTACACCGGGTGAGGTCCAATGTCTTCACTGGAATCGGCGACACCATAGCCATTGGACACGTTCTCTTCTCTGGCAATGTCCCGATCGTCCCTTCGGATGAGTTCTGGGAGCCGGCAAAGACGAACCCTACGCGTTGCTCCGTCATCCCCTTCGGAGACATCCAAATCTTCATCGGCGAAACTGACTCGGGTCCTAGCTCCTAGGAAGTCGGAAACTCGTCATGCCCCGCATGGATCGCCTACTGTCAGGACACGTTCGTGGAAGGATCTGGGTCGTACCTCTCTCTGGAGTAGGGTGGGTCATATCAGGAAAATTCAAGGCCCACCCAAACCGCCCCTGTGCAGGATATAAAGGTGGAAGGACCCCGTAAATCCGCTTGGCTTCCCCGAGTGTTAGAGATGTGCAGGTCACACTTTATCGGTGTCATCACCATCTTCGATCTGGCCAGATGCGTTCAAAGGGATGGAGAACCTCCCAGCGAATACCTCGCCAGATGGATGAGGCTGAGGGAAACCCTAGAGGGCGACCGTGCCGACAGGCTCATGTACCACTTCATTGAAGGGCTCACATCCGGAACACTCCTCCGGCATACCCTCCGAAGGCCACAGGCTGGGGGTCCTCTCACCCTTGGTGAGATGGTCACAATCATCAACAAATACACGGATGCCAATGAGGAGACTGCGACCACGATTGCCGTCGTAGACGGAGGAGGAAACAACAACAACAATAACAACAACAACAAAAACAACGACCCGCCTCCATCACCCTCCACTTATGCTGTCAACAACACCGAAGCCAACTCCAACTCCGTCCTTGACGCCCTATACACTGACATCAATATGGATGGCGGTGGCTCGGATGCTAACTCTGAGGAATACGATGCCATTATGAGGGAGATCGAGAAGGAGGAGCGCGCCGAGAAGGCCAACACATCCCATCAGGTGCTAGTCACCATTGGGAGCATGATGAAAGAAGACGGACCGAAACCAAAGTGTGAGAGAGCTCCGCCCATGCCATCGGTTAACAGAGGGGCAGCAACCCAGAAAGTCGCTGAGCTTCCGGCTCCGGCCAAAGCCATGGCCCCTCCGTTTATCCTCCCACAAACGGCGCAGGAACTCACCACGGCCCCAAGTACTGCCAAGCATTCAAACTAGCCGCCAATGCCACCATCAATGTCTGTAGGTGGCACTCCATTGGTTACTCCCATCGACAAGGCAATCTATGGCGCACTCCTCGTCGAGCCCATTACTATCGCCCATATCTGGAATGTTACAGAGCTTGAGGAGAAGCGTGCCGCAATCCTAGCGGATGCCAAGTGCGTCGCAGAGCAGGGCGCTAAGCTAGACGAAGACATTGCCAAGGCGTAGCAATATTTCAAGGCGGTAAGAGCTATGGAATCTAAGTACAAGTAGTTGCTGCTAAAGCACAATGCAAAGAAAGCACCAGCTCACGTCGTCAAAGACCCCGGTGTTCAACGCAAGTTGGGATTTGAGGGATCCAAGCCGGCAAAAGCCATCCCGTACATTGATTCAGAGGGGAGGCAAGTAATGCCAACTCCCGCCCTAAACATTGTCGTCGCCAAGACCCACCTGGAGCAGGACAGGTCGCTAGAGGCAGTTTCTCAGGTGTATGACCTTGTCGCCAAGGCATGCAAGCAACATGAAAAGTCTACGTCGCAGAGGCTTGAGTCCAACCCAGAGCTTTGTCAGTGAACCCTGAACAGCCGCAGAAGGCCAAGATCTCCCCATGACAAGGGATCCCATACAGGCTCCATAGAACAAAGACAGAGGGACACACGCAACAGGGCTGATGCCATACCCATATCTTTGGATCATGGAGAAAAGGCTCGCTCTTGTCGGTCGCCGCCTCCACCACCATCTTGGCGTCACGAGGAACCATAGCCGCGCCACCATGCAAGCATGCCACCACCCAGGCGTCCCTAGGTTGGCATCGTTATACGCAACCAGGGCGAGCAGCCCAGACAACCGAGAGCGCAGCGGCGTTGAAGGACATAGGAGCAGGTCCCACAAGGAACTGCCACGTCCGACAAGCAACCGCAACAGGCGTGAGGAGTCATAGGAGGGTAACAACAAGAAGGCTACCCCACCGCCTCCACTGCCACCGTCGCCACCTAGCAGCCATCATGGCCGAGGACGCGATGGATCTCACAGATCGCATCGCAATTCACCTCCCCATGATGAAAAAGGGAAGCAACCAGAGCCTTACGATGCATATTCATGGTTGGACAAGATCTGAGAAGCTGGGAGCTCCCATACCTTGGGCCACATTGTTTTGGACTAGTAATATGGGTCACAACTTACCCCAAGGGTCTCCGAATAGACAAGTGTAACATCCCAAAACTCTAATCCAAGGTTATTAAGATCCAAATCTTCAAAATAAGGGTTAACAAAAACATTTCCAATTAAAATTATCAAAGCATTCATATGTGTGTGCATTTAAATAGCAGTTGTTTTGAATTTCCATGATTAAGTGATCCATTTCTTGTAAAATGATTCTTAGGTGAAATAAGCATCATCTAGATCATTCCCAAACAAATCCCAAAGAAAAACAAATCAAAATGAATAAAAGAAGAGAATGGTCATTTGTGCCATTTTAATCAACATGCCTACTTTGGCTATTCCTAGTACTCAATTCTTAACAAAAACAAGTGTGGATATTTGCACCCCTTGCTAATACATATAATGATGTACCAAGACCCACTTTGTGATCTACCAAAAACTTTCAAACACTAATTTTAAATGGCATTTGAAAATGGAATGTAGTTCATATGGGAAGATCCCACTTATTCAAAAACCACTCAAATGTGCTTTGTTTTCAAAACCCAAGCAACCACAGATGATCAATCTTATGACTAACACACCCACCAAAAATCTTTTCAAAATTCAAAACTAAATTTCTTTCAGCCATTTTTCACTTACACTTGGCAGGCAGGATTCATAACCTAGTTTTAGCTCTCTGTTTCTACAGGGTTTTGCCACCCATTTGACCTCAGATTACTCCCTCTGTCTCCATTTGATCTAACCAAGCCATAATCACCCCATCCCCTAATCCCTAGCAGTAGTGCCGCGCCACCTAAGCACCATGCTCGTCGGTCGAGCATGGATAGCTCGCAGCCGACCGCCCCTCTCCCTCTCGCCATGTCTAGGAGCTAGGCCAGACCGCACCACCGCCCTCTGTCCCCTCCCCGAGCAGAGCCAAGTCGTGGACCACTCGCAAAGCACCACGCCTAGAGCGTCTGTGCCATGCCGAGCACGCGCAAGAGTGCCGCACCCGACAACCATGCACACGCCGTGCCTCGACCGTAGCCCATGCTCACCACGTCGCCACGACCTAGGGAACCACCCAGACATGCCCGTTTGCCGCTGTTCGAACCGCAGCCACCGCACGCCGTGTCGAACGCCGCATCTGCCGCTCAGAGCATGAGCACCGCCCGACCATTTTCCAGTGCCCCTAGCCACGCATTTAAGCCGTAGAGCACCGCCAGGAGGCAGGCCACCATCCCCTACCTCAAGCCACGCCGCTAGCACGCTGTGCAGCCCTCACCGGAGTCGCCCGCCCATCACTTTCGGTCGCCTCGTCGAGCTATAAATAGATGCCACCCCAGCAGAAATGTAGCATCCCGCTAAAACCACTACTAGAAAATCACGCGTTTTTTTTTGTGCATCATCATGACCGCATGCTCATGTCATCATCCCACATTGCATTTAAGCATCGTCATTATCATGCATTTGTTTGTCTAAAACTATTTTCTAAAAGCCTAGCTTCGTGATGGAAAGTTTTGCCTTGTGCCGTGTGGGTGGCAACGACCGCCTCCCTCCGTGTCAACGCAAATTCGCTACGGACAAACAGAGGTTGGGACATTAAGGTACTCATCAAGGGCAATCGAAAGAAGATCTCTGTCGTGGAAACCCAAGACCTCCTTCCCGGATCCGATGATCGAGACCGTGGACGCCATGACCTCCATCCGGACCCGAAGACCGATCCAGATCGTCGAGGTTCCCTTCACGGACGCCAAGGCCCCGGATTCGAAGACCGATCCCCGCTGAGACCAAACCCGAACCCCACGGACCCAAGATCTTCGAGACCCTATGTGCGATCCCCTTATCCGAGACCCCTATTTTTATAATATGGCATATATACATGTTGCATATTAAATTGTTCATGCTCGCATACATATTGTGGTTTTGGGGTCATTATGCTGATTCACCTCATAATTAAATATGGAGTCTATATGCGGGATATCTTTGTCTTATTCCGGACTCCATTTAAATTTGTGTAGCGAACCGATGCCCTATTTCGCCTTGTTCATCCAACATTTAAATTGCGGGGTAGATAAATAACTCGAACCTATTAATTAATTGTCGAGACCCCGGTTCCTCTTAATACTGCCTAATTGCACCGCATCTGCATCATATCATAATCATGCCAGATCTTTTGCTGTAGTATTAAATAGTGCATCCGGTGTTTGTTCTTGTGTTTGCTTCTTCGCGGATTAGGCCGATGAGTTGATGCGAGTATCGACAAGTTCTCTGGATATGTTCCGTCGGCTATATTTCCCAGGCAAGCATTCTCCCCCTTTCTACCTATTTTGCATTTATAGTCTTTATTTCCTCATGTTGATCTATTGCTATCCGTGTCGCGATGCTTTTGTGTTCCATACCAGATATATTCCCTGCAGCCTCTATATTGCCTTGGACACATCCTATTGCCTGTTGTTTGATAAATAGTCGGCCTTTGCGAGTCGTAGTTGCTTGCTCAGGTGTTGCTTCGCATCGTTGATGCTCCACAGTTGTTGGGAGGTTGGCAAATGTTTAATGGTGGAGCTGATCATGATTCTAATTACAGTTTATTAATTAATGTTGTTGGTAGATATAATGCAGAGGCACCGGTGGGTAATAGTAATTATTTGGTTTTTTAACCGCTCACTGGTGTCCCCTAGGACCCGAGTTCTTGACACCGGTTCCTAGATCGAGCGCGCTAACCACAGGTGGGGTGTGTTGGCACCCCATCGGCTTACTACCTGATTTCAAAGTATTGTACCAGGGGCCACAAGTAGTTTGGGGCTTTATTCCTATTATGTACTTATGCCATGCTTTACTGCTTTATTTAAGATTGTGTGTGGAGCACCTGTACTATTTAGGATGTGGAATTCACGGTATCGACAAGCTCAGTCACACTTTCGCGTTCCCAGTCGTTTACAGCCATTGGCACAAACCCTGGGTCCGCCTAGGAGCCGGCCGACTTCGTTGTGGGTAGCTTAGTGGGGTGGGCCCCATGTACTTGCTTTGGGTCTGGGAAACGTCATGACTTAGGCCCCGCCGACATACCGATGGGTGTATGTTAATTGATCTGGCAAAAAGGGTGGAAGTGCCTGTGGATACTTTGGTGCACCCCTACAGGGTAAAATCTTTTTGAAAAGCTGTGTCCGCGGTTATGGATGACTTGGAGCACAGTTTCTCGATCATAGACAACTATAACTAAAGTTTACTGTTATAATTTGACTTACATCTGAGATGAATAGTAAGTTGGATAACTTCCATGGAAAGATTAGATAAAAACTGCCAACCTTGTGAGTTTCCTCGGCTTAACTTTCTTGTTTGGTCTCGAGGGGGAATACCAGGATGGGTATGTTTGGTGTTAGTATCAGGCTGGATCCGAATAGGTCTCTCTTATCTCTCTCTGATAGTCGCCAGTATTATAGAGTCTCTATAGGTTGTTTAGTGCCGCTGCGCTGCCACTTCAGTCCACCATACCTGTGTAGGCGAGGACCGCCGAATTCTAGCCTCTCCATGTACTGGCCTCAGTACTGACGCTCCTCTTTTTCCTTTTCCCTTTGTCGGCACCCCTTTTGTTTTAGCAGGTTTGAGATCGACGTTGTTAGCAGGGTTACCCTTCCGTCTTGGCCTGGGCAGGGTTATGGATGCCATTGGTTATTCTTCAGAGCTCTTAGCCCCATTTGCATCTTGTCTGTACTCGGACGCTGTATCGTTTTCAAGGTGATTTGGATCTTTGTATTGTATATCTGTATTCTTGACTCGTTGAGTCATTGTTGTATATATATATATGTTCTGTGGGTCCCATCGAGGACTGTTGTGTAACAGTATTACTTCGTTTTCCACCCGCACGAAAGTGCCTGGTGGGCGTCCTTGAATTGTTTCTATGCGGGTTTGGCGGAAAGGGATAAAACTTGCATAGGGACGATTCGAGGGTGTTACAACAAACCACTCACACCATTCCACTCCCCTCTCCTCACTGGTCCTTCCCACATCTCGCCGGAGCCACTCCAGCCTTGGTTCGCTGGAATTTCGCCGGAGGAGCCTACTTTAGAGGAGGAGAAGGCACCGTCGATTGCGACCACCCGAGGAGCTGCCGCGACCACCCATGAGTTCGTCGTCATCCACCAGTTTGTTTGCCCACCTCGCTGTCGTTGCTGGAGCCCTGGTATGCCCCCTCTGCACCCCCACCGAGCCGCTAGGGTTAGTTCCTGCCGGCGAACTGTTCGCCAGAGACGACACTCCTCAGTCGTAGATCTTCCTTTTAATCGCATGGTCCATGTTGCCCCATACCGCTTCGCATGTAAAGAGCCACTGACCGGTGGACCCCCCTGTCAGTTGTGCCCCGCGCCGCGGAGTGCTGCTGGGCCGGCCCATTATCTTATTCGCGCGACCCATTTAATTCAAACTTAGATTTTTCTATTTAGTTTGAACCTAGTTCGTTCCCTTAGTTTAAAATTCAATTTAGAGAGATCTACAAAACCTAATTAAGTGATTCCAATTTTTTTAGAAAGCTACTGAAAAGATCTACCCAAGCCCGTTGGATTTAATTCAATTAGAGTTAGAGATCTCTCCTAGTAAAAATAACAAGACAGAAGCTTTTGCACATTCAAATTTTTTTATAAAATCAACCATGATAGATTTTGAGTTTATTCCAACTCTAAAAAATCACATTTAACCACACCTATGTGAATATGTAATAATATTAAGGTTTGCATGCAGTGACTTTGGACTAGTACCAAAATAATGCTATATAGGCATTTCTAGTCACTTTAAATCATTAAATTTTAGACTTAAACTTATTAAAATGTGATCCAACCTTGAAATCACATTCCCATTTGTTAGAATATGTGGTGATGACATGTGTCCACATGATCCCATATTTTAAGTGGTGAATATTGAACCTTAGTTAATTTTCAGTGAGTAGAAATTACTTTTCTTAAATAAAAAGAATGAAACTAGTTAATAAAACTTGTGATGCTTGTGATGATAATAGATCATCAAATGTGTGCCTTAGAGTGATAATTAGACTAGTTAAGTATTGTTTGGTGATTGTGTACTCCGTATGTATTTATAGACGATAGTACCGACCAAGCTTTCGAGGAGGAGGAGTTCTATCAAGAGGAGGAAGAAAACTTCAACCACTTCACTGCACAAGGAAAGCCACCATTAACAATGCAAGCTAACTCTTGCAAGTATAATCCTTAGCAAGCTCGAGTTAAGCTAGATGAGTGAGCAAAGATGCTTTAGGCATGCTTTGGTTATACCACTTTGACTATTACTTACCCCAAGTATTATTTTCAAGCTTTACTTCCTTTACTTTACCCAAAGTCTTTTACTTGTTTTGAAGGTAGCATAAAGAGTATAAAACTTGACCTATATAGAAAACTTTAGATGTCATTCTATGGCATGAGATTGATCCCCTCTTTTCCACCTTAGTGAACACTCTTAACTTAGTAGTTTAGAGTAGAGAAAAACTTGAGTCACTTTAGATGGGAATACTAGGTGAAAATGAATTATGAAAACCTTGGAATGATGAGTCATTCTATTGAGATGTTTTGACATGTGTTGAGAAACACAAATGGTTTATGATGGTGAAAATGTTGAGGCATGAGCCTTAACCCCTTTTACAAAATTGATGGTTGGATTCGGATGCGATACCATTCCAAATTTACCGTACAACCACAATACCTGAATTGGGTAAGGCTTAGCTGGAAATTTATATGCATTAGTATTAGTTCCCTCGCGGGAGAGGTTTGAGCCTAGGCTACCTCTCAATGGTGTCCACCTATGTAGTGCCCAAGATGACAGATGGTCATGGTTGGGAGGACATGCTCATAGGAGAGGTGCTTATACTAGGGTGTGTAAAGGAAAGGTTATGTTTGATTATTTGCATACTAAGTATGATGATTCAGGGTTATCCCTGACAGATGTATCGAATCTTGTGGTGAAATTGTACCACCTCTGCAGAGTGTCAAACTATTCGAATAGCCGCGTCCGCGGTTATGGACAGTTGGAATGGACATACTATTTCATTGTCAGATGTTTTCAAAATAACTTATGAAATGAATGATGAATCTTGATTTCACCACAATAGGTTTGTGTTTCTGACACAAGCTTCCCAACTTAAGTGATTCTAGAACTTTATTTTATCTTTCTTTGCTTCTGAACTCAGGTTAGCTTTCAAACTTGACATTATAGTTAAACTTAAAGTTAGCACCTTACATTAGAACTATACTACTTGGTAGTGGTACTTTGCGAGTACTCATGGCTTTTGTCCCTGGCTATTCTCATGGCCAGACTATGAAGGAGACTACCAAGATGATGGCCAGCAGGATGGCTATGATAACTAAGACTATCTGCCTTCGTCAGCATTGCCTGTGCCCCTGAAGATGGACCCCACCGCTACGCTTATTATTTATTCCGCTGCTTGTTGTATTAAGAATGGATCATGAGATCCTTATCTGTGTAAGACCTTATGTACGGTTTGTAATGGATGATGTACTGTGATATCCAATCTGTTATGTCTCGCAAAAATGGTAATCATGGGATTGCGATGAATGACATAATAGGCATCTAGGATTAAAAATCCGGGTGTTGACAAGTTGGTATCAGAGCCATCCTGACCATAGGAGACCATAGTTAGAATGGACGTCCGAACAAAAAACTTAGTTTCAAATCCAAAGTGAGTATTTATGAAAAACTATTACCTCTCTTATCCATGGGAATTCATTCTTTCTCAAAAATTCATGTTCCTCCAAAATTCTTACATTACTACTTAAAATTTGACACACTTGATCACTTCACTAATTTCCTCAATCTTAATTCTTGTAGATGGAGACTCAGTTCAGCAAGTTCTACCAGTTGGGAAACGGAGGCCAGTTGATCTTCGAGAGGGACCTAGATTCACTGTTGGAGTTACTGGGACGCCCACATCCGGAGTTTCTTGGAGCTCAACTTCCAGGACCCCCCGGAGGATATTTACAGTGGCTAGTCACCATTGATCTTAGAGGAAGCATCGAAGTACCAACGTCTGGGAGAATCCAGTTCTCCGTGAGCAACTGGCTAGATGGATTAGGCAGGGCAATGCTAGGGAGTTTGCCAACCATAACCGTGCCATTGCCGACCAGAAGGCCCAGACTTTCTAACTTCTAGTCAAGGATCGTCAGTCTCTTCGCCTCCAGCGCGAGAAGAAGGATCACACCATCGCCCGTCTTTGCAAGAAGGTGGCCGACCTCGAGAAGACCGTCAAGGAGCAGGAAGCTCATATTGCAGCAAAGGAGGAAGAAGAGGAGGGTGAAGACATCCAGGGAGACATGGATTCTTACCTCAGCAATGATGATGACTTTCTGGAGGAGGATGTTGTGGACTTCTACACTAACGATGAGGACTCTGACTTCATCGATGATGAGTAGATGCACTAGAGCACCATCGTAGCATGAGATGTATTGGTCCCACTGTATCATAGCTTGTAGAATGGTTCTTCAAACCATCTGTTTTCCTTTATTGTTATGGTGTGTGTTTGTACCGTGTGCTTGTTTGAGTGAATGAAATGGATTTAGTTCCAAAACCTGAGTCAAACTCAAAGTTTTAGCTTTGAAACCAAAACCATGAACCTTAAAACTTTCCCTCTTACCCCTTTATCTACCTCAATCTTTAGATGACTCGTGGAAAGCAAGGAGGGAGCAGCTCGTCGCAAGACCCAATGCTGCAGATTATGCAGATGTTAGTTGCAGACCATGAAGCAATCAGGGCAGAGAGCCAAGCCAACATAGCAACATTGTAGCACATAGCTCAGATGGCCCCAAACAACCAAGGGCATGGAAATCAGGATCACCATGGATTCAAACTCAAAAACTTTCAGAATACCAATCCCCCAATCTTTAACCAAGCTGAAAACCCACTAGACGCTGATGACTGGTTACAGACAATGGAAAACAACTTAGAAGTTGCATGAGTTGATGACAACGAGAAAGTTCTCTTCGCCACCCACTAACTGGCGGGAGATGCAAGAGCTTGGTGGACTAGTATCCGTAATATGAACCATGGTCAAGTGATGACATGGGAAGCCTTCAAAACCAAGTTCAGTCGCACCCACGTGCCGCAAGGTCTAGTCACCCGACTAAGGGATGAGTTTCATGATTTGAAGCAAGGCAGAATGACTGTGGTGGAATACCGTGGCAGATTCCTGTCGCTTGCAAGGTACGCCCCTGATGAGATCAACGTAGAGGTCAAGAAGAAAGAGAGATTCCTGAACGAACTGCATGACGAGATGCAGACTGTCCTCGTCAACATCCGCTTCGAGAAGTACAGTCCCAATAATACATTGCAAATGTATCCATAATTTTTGATGTTCCATGCTTGGTTTTATCCAGTTTCTTGTGTTTTGTCCACACTTTGGAGTACTTTTCATATGATTTCTTGGACTAACCTATTAACAAGAGCCACAGTCCCAGCTGCCTGTTTTCTGCTGTTTTTGGTTCCAAGATAGTCAGAAAATGAATATTCTCGTAATTGGACGGGACAAAAGCCAAAGTGCCTATTTTTCCGAAAGACTCACAGAGCTATAATACGAGACGGAGGAGGGCCAGGGGCTGGCCACACCCCCCCCCAGGCGTGGGCTGGGCCTGGTCGCGCTAGTGCATGGTCTGGCCGCTCCAGGCATCCCCTCGGTGTCCCTCTTCGCCTATAAGAAGCCTTCTGACCTAAAAACTCCGGGGGGTTCGATGTTTTTCCAGAAGGAGTTCCGCTCCGCCGCCACCACCAGATTCCACGAAGCAGCACCAGAAACTCCATTCTGGCACCCTGCCGGGACGAGGAATTGGAGGAGATCATCGCCATCATCATCACCATCGCTTCTCCATCGACCATCCATGTTTCCCGCATCTATGAGTGAGTAATCCCCCATTGTAGGCTATGGGGATGGTAGGGATTGGATGAGATCGTTCATGTAATGGCATCAGATTGTTAGGGCATGGTGCCTAGTATCTTTTATTAGTTCTTTATGACTTTGTTGCGACTTATTAAGCTTAATGCTTGTCACTAGGGCCCGAGTGCCATGATTTTAGATCTGAGCATGTTATTGATTCATTATGATAGTATTGTTTTTGGTCTTATCTGCAAGTTGTATACACACGTTGTTGTCCGGAACCAATGGCCCCGAAGTGACAGAAATCGGGATAACCAGAGGGAATGGCTTTGATGGGAGGATCACATGTGTTCATGGAGTGTTAATGCTTTACTCCGGTGCTCTATTAAAAGGAGCACCTTAATTGCCAGTAGTTCCCTTGAGGCCCTGCTACAAACGGTTTGGCAGGACAAGAGATGTTGTGCTAGTTCTCATTGCGAGCACGTATGACTATATATAGAACACATGCCTAGGATTATCTAGTACTTGGATGCTTTATCTTATTTATCTGCAATTGCCCTATGTTTTGATTGCTATGTGAATTGTCTTGTCCATCCAACGCCCGTCCATCCATCCCTATGCCTACCGCACTTGAATCCTATTGTTTGCTGCTATTATTACTACTGTCTTTACTTTACTGCTGCTACTACTTCGCTATTCCTACTACAAAACTATTGCTACTGATAAACTGCTGTGTGCAAGATTGTTTCCTGGTGCAGCTGAATTGACAACTCAGTTGTTAACGCTTAAAAATATTATTTGCCTCCCCTTGTGTCGAATCAATAAATTTGGTTTCACTTCCCTCAAAAATACTGTGATACACCCCCTATACTTGTGGGTCATCAAGACTATTTTCTGGCACCATTGCAGGGGAGCATAGCTTTATTTATCAAGTCCACTTGGAATCACTATTGTTCAAGCTAAGTTTATTTTTGCCTTGTTTGGTTGTTTCTTTATCAAAAATACAAAAAGGGGGTAGTTCCTACTCTAGTTGATATTTTTGTTGGTCTGTTATTGTCTTGCTTTATCATGCTTGTTGTCAATGGTTGGTTTCTTTGAAACTGAATCTTATTGGCAAGGTGGGTTCGCGGAAGATCAAAAATATTATTATAAGGAACACCGCTTGTCACAAAAAGGGAAACACTTATGGGAACAAATTGATAAATTGTATACCATTGCTAGAAACATGTCCTCTACTTATAATGTTACTTATTGTTGTGATAAATCTCATTGCTGTAATAGGTATAAACACCTCCCTTTTCAATGTGAGTATAATGATAATGTTACCATATCTTTTTATGCTAAAGGAATTTATGACTTTTATGATGTAGAACAAATTGAAGAATTTATTGCTTGGAAGAGTTCTTTTGAACTTGCTAGTTTGCTTCAAAATATTGATGATTCACCTTACAAATATGAGGTTTATGGTATCCTTAAATTTTGCTTTGATAATTACAAGGATGAAAATGGCTATATTCTTGAATATATTAATAGATGCTTTCCACAAATGGAAGAGACTAATGCCTTGCAGGATCCTATGGAAGAAGAAATTGATGAACCTGAAATCTCATTAGATGACAAAGTGGAGGATAGTGATGAACAAAAGGAGGAAGAATGGATTAGCTACCCATGCATGCCTTCTAATGAGAGTAACTCTTTATCCCTTACATTATTTGATTGTCATCCATGCTTACTAAAGGAGGATGAATGTTATGTTCTTGAGGATTCTTTTGAAAATGTTTATAATAAAGCTCTAGTGCTTGTAGATCATGAAAAGCATGTTTTATGTGATAGTTATATTGTTGAGTTTATTCATGAGGCTACTGAAAATTATTATGAGAGAGGAAAATATGGTTGTAGAAGTTTTCATGGCATTGAAGCACCTCTCTATGTGGTGAAAGTTTTGAAGTTACTCTTGTTTTATCTTCCTATGCCTGTCACTTTGTTCTTTGCGAATTTATTTGCATACACAATTCCTATGCATAGGAAGTGGGTTAGACTTAAATGTGATTTGAATTTTCTTCTTGATGATCTCCTTTACTTCAATTCATATTTCTTATGTGAGCATCCTCTCAAACTATTATGCCTGAAGATGATAATATGTCCATTATTTTTGGGATACCTTTTCTTAATACTGCAAGAGCTGTTATTAATTGTAATCAAGGAAAGGTGACTTTCAATGTGAATGACAAGGAACATACTGTCTATTTCCCCAAGAAGATTGAAAGGACTTATGGTTTGAATTCAATTGAACATATGGAGGGCATTCAAGTGGGATAAATATATTGTCCCATACCAAGAGAAAAATTTGAAACTATTATGATTGGGACCATTGTGTAACATCCCAAAATTTTCTTTAAAAATCTTCATCATTGCATTCAAATCATCATGGCATGTACTACATTGCATTAGACTTCTCCTCCAAAAATTTGGTGAAATTTTGAGACTTTTTGGAGCACTTTTGCTAAATGCAAACAAACTAGAAAAGAAATTCAAAAAGAAAAAGAAAAAGGGAGGGAAAAGGTTTTTAAACCGCAGCAGCAGTTCTGGCCCTTTTGGCCCAACCGGCCCAGCTAGCGCACCCGGCCTCCCTCTCCCCCTCTCTGTTTTTATGCACACCCCCTCAACCCACCCCCTCCCACTTACCACTGGGCCCTGTGCCACGTCATCGTCACCTCGTCGTCTTCAACCCAGGCGACAAACAGCCCCACCCCCTCAGCCGTTTCTAAACCCGGCTCAAATTCGAGCATTTCTTGCATTTATCCTCCACGGCGATCACTCCTTCTTAATCCCCTCAGTCACTTCCCCCGGAGAGCCCCCAGGCTCCCCAATTACCAGCTCGAACCGCCGGTATCCGACGCTACTCCGGCGACGATTCCGGTGAGCTCCGGCCGCGCCGCGCCCTCTTCTCTGTCCTATCTCCATTGCCATCTCCTGGCGCGTCTTTTAACTCCGGCCGCGTTCTTTATCTTGCCCCAGGTCGACGACACGGTCTACTCCGGCGAAACTCCCTCTGCCGCCGCCATCCGTCGAGTTCTCCGGTGAGGTTAAGGTTCCCACCGCCCCTTTTTAGCCTCTGCTAGATCATGCTGACCCTGGCGCCCCTCACTAACCCCTCTCCTTGCCTGCTCGAGCCCCAGATCATCGTCACCGACGAGGGGACACGAGCTCCGCCGTTGATAGAGCTCTGGCGAGGAATCGGAATCGAGGCAAAGCACCCCTCCCTCCACCGTGACCTCCATCGAGACCGCCACGGCCGCCTCGACCTCTGCTACGTGTCCATGGTCTCCTTGCCCCTCTAGAACCGCCGGACCGCCATCGGCAACGCTCCACCGCCGCGCGCAGCTGGTCAGCGCCGCCAGTTCCCCGCCAGGCCCTAGGAGCCGTTAGATTTATCGTTAGCGGTTAGGATTAGATCGCGACCGAAGCGGTTTGGGCTGATCAGATCCGTCCGTAGTCACTTAAGATCTGACGGCCCGCAGCGATCGATTCGACCAAACCGGTACGGACCAATCAGGTTGCGCCACGTCGCCCAGGATTTTCTGTTTAAATAGAAATTAGACAGATTTTGTATTAAACTTAGAAAATCCATAACTTTTGTTCCATAATTCAGAAAAATGCAAATATGGTGTCTATGGATTCAAAAAATAAGACCTTTATTATGGAGGACTTGTTTCACACTTTTGCCTCTGAAAATTTGGAATTATGGGCAAAACCTTTTTAGGAGTATTTTGCTCACAAAAAATTATTCTATAAATCATTTTGGGGTATTTCTTATGCATTTAGATGAGGTATTTTACCCTCTGTATTGTAGACTTTGTAAATTATAGAGTTGTGATCATATCATTGCATTTTGCATGCATTCATGTTTTTGTAATGTTTTATTGATTGAATTATTTTTGTTGCATTGATCTTGTGTAGATTGTGTGGATTGTGAAGTTTGTTGCTGTGAGGATTGTACCTATTCCCCTAGCTACCAAGGCAAGTGATATTTTATTTTATGTGCAATTATTTTTACCATTGCACTAGTGTTATTTTGGTAGATCTTAGTATGGTAGGACTATTTATATGTTACTATGCTATGCTATCCTATGGATTATATCTTGGTAGTATCTCCTAGTTGAAAGACTTCGTATGCTAGAGTGCTTAGCCATGCTATTAGAATTCGTGGGTGGATTATACACATAAGATAGTATGAAAAGATATTATTTTGTTTAATTAAGAAAACAACTAATATTAATGAAACACCTGGGTGGAATGGGACTTGCTTGGATTATGTTGAGTGGTTACTCAGGTGCCATGTCTATGGTCAGCTGGTGTATCACACTTGTGGATGGCCACCCCGGAACAAAGAGATTGGAGACATTCTTGTCATGAAGCTTCCAGTGGAGCCACATGGCATATGGGCTCTGCCTTGACCAACTAAGTTGGAAGAACTCAGCCAGACGGACAAAAGGTGGTAGATATGGTAGGATGGAACGCGTTCGTGGTGGTCTGAGGTATTGCTTCTGAAAAGTCTTGTCTCGATGCATGTCGAGTCTTGTGGGGAAACTGCACCACCTCTCGAGAGGGTAAAACTAAGTACTTAGTCGTGTCCCCGGTTATGGACAATTTCTGAGCCTCAAGACAGTGAAGTAGTTCAATAATCTCCTCATCCAAATTTGTCTAAGTTAAAAACTTGTGGGTGAACATGGGTAGAGGTTCAGTGATGTCTATCATTGGTACCTTAGAGTTTGAATGAGAAAAACTTACTCTTTAAAAACTATAAGTTAAACTAGCTTTTGCAAAGCCAGCCATAACCCCACATAGCCATATATTCATGTAGTTGTTGGATTACACTAAGTATCTATGGTATCACTTGCCAATACAATTCCAAATGTATTGACCCTTGAGGCTGTAACTTATTATGTTGCAAGATACTCTGATGATGAGTAGGGTTGCGGGTCTACACTCGACATGCTTGCATGTGGCACATGAAGACTAAAGACTCTATTATTATTATGCTATGTAATGTGAACTTGTGTCTTAGCCTTAGGCTAAGTGAGTTGTAAGAACCATTATATTCCTAGATATGCGATGTAATAATGACCTTTGTTTCTGTGTACTTCATCTTAAACTGTGGGTGCTAGCATTTCGATCCAGGGACTACCACTGCAATCACAGGGATCTTACCTTATTATGGTGAGATCTTACAGATGGTATCAGAGCATTGTGTTGCCTGTAGGTTCGTGACCCTAGAATGGATTAGACTATGGAAAACCCTTAGGAAAAATAACTCTATATTCCAACCTTACACTTGTCTTTTCATCTCGTAAAACTTTCCCTTATCATCCTTCTTATCTATTTTTCTAGATGTCCACCATCAATGAATCTGTCAAGAAGGGACCACTGATGACTATGACCCTGGAGTGTGAGACAGAATTTCCCAATGTACTCAAGAACCTCATGCTTGGCTTGGGGATGAATGGTGAAGCCGTGTACAAGGTATTTCCTATGATAGACGAAGGACAAGAGTATTGGTGGGTGCAACTCCATTTGTACAAGGACAAGGAGGACGATTCCAAGAGTAGGGGATTCTGCATGTTCACCAACTCTGAAATGCACCCGTCATTCTTTGACTCTGCAAGGAATGCTGCATGGAAAGCTATTAAGGAACTTGGGGAGAGACTCAAGTATAAAATGCTCAATACTCAGGAAGATCTCAAGGAGGAGAAGCATCTTGTCCAAGACTCAAAGGCCACTGTGAAACGCCTAAGTAAGGATATCATAGACCTAGCTTTGGAGCTATGTGACCAAGACAAGAAGATTTCTACCAAGGATGCCCAGATTGCCACCTTGGTTAAGAAGGAGTGAGCTATTAGTTGGACCACCACCTTGGCATTTTATCATGTTAGCATTTTTTTGATCATACCAACTTATGTGGTATGGCAAAAAAAATAAGTTATGTCTGGAACCTTGAGTGCTTGAGTTGAATAATGTATTGCTACTTGGAATGTTTTGTTAGTTGATTTTTATTTTGTGACTTGTGTCTACTTTCTCTATTGTGTGTTACTAATTTTCTCCATACTATGCAAAAGATGCCGAATTTTGTCTACAGCACGGCCGAGGATTTCAAGGGGACTCGCTTTGGGACTCGCCTATTGGAGCTAGTCCAAGTGCTCACTCTTCCAATCCCTACCATTCAGGGACTTCAGCTGAGGAAGTTTCAGAGGAAGGACTTATGGGGATTCAGAGTTACCCAACCAGGACGTGAGATAGAGCCCCAAACTGGGGAGATTGCCTTCAAGATACTCCATGATGACATGGAGAGAGGCCTCGACGTCGCTATGTAGGAGCTGTTGGGACGCCTATGTGGACGTCACTCTTCTGAGATCAGGAGCCACTACTTCCATTTCTTTGGGAGGCGCGACGAGGATGGAGAGCCTATTGTGTTGGATGAGGCCACTAAGGATTCCATCAAGCCCGTGCGTCACTACCTCCAGGATTTAGAGAGCCTTATTAGACACCTTGATACTGATAGGGATAATGTGATGCTTAGCAACGATGAACTACGAGTCCAACTTAAGGAGAAGGACAAGGCCTTCCTGGAGCAGGAAAATCGAATCAAGGAAATGGAGAAGAAGTTTGAAGACCAAGAGAAGAAATTCAAGAGCCAAGAGAAGAGAGTTCAGGAAAAGAACAAGAAGATTAGAGACTTGGAGACCGAGTTAGAGCTTGAGGACATTGAGCTAGAAGCGGATCACGAGGTGATAGAGAGGCTACACACTCAGAAGAGAGAGTTACAGACAAAGATCGATGCTCTGACTACAAGCTTGGAGGAATACAAGGCAGGGTTCGTAGCAGCAGGACTTGCACTAGTGGAGGAGGAAGTCGACATGGAGGAGTAGTGATGCTATTCCATCTACCTATCGTTCTATTGTTATTGAGTTGCATAGGCCATACCGACTTGTGGGTGACTATGCTAGTATGTTTATTTTTGCAAACTCTGTCATTGCTGTGTTGTTGAACTTGCATGTGCTTGTTTGTTTGATTTTTGTTTTATTTGGGGTTATCTATCATTACTTACCCTTATTAAACCCACATATGCCTCCCCAACACAACAACGAGGATGACAATGGAAATGGAATGCAACAGATGATGGCTGCGCAGACCCAATTGATGCAAATGATGACTCAATTCATGGCAACCCAGAATCAGAACAACAATAATAACAATAACAACAACCAGAACAATCCACCACCTCTGGATATGCTGACCAGATTTCTAAGACCGAGACCTGCTAAGTTCTCAGGTACCACTGACCCCATGGTAGCAAATGATTGGCTACGTTCTGTGAATAAGGACCTACTCACGGTTGGACGCACGGATGCAGAAAAGGTCAGATTTGCAGCACACTTATTGGAATGGCATGCAGCTGCTTGGTGGGATAATTTCCAAATTACCCGCCCTATTGAGGAAGTGACTTGGGCAATGTTTGAAGATGGGTTTCGCACCACTCACATCTCTTCTGGAATAATGGGGTTGAAGAAAAAGGAGTTTCATAACCTCAAGCAACGCCACCGCAGTATTTCTGAATACATCGAAGAGTTCAATAATTTGTCACGTTATGCACCCGATGATGTTGACACTGATGCAAAGAGAAAGGAGAAGTTCCTAGATGGGCTGAATGATGAAATTTCTATGCAACTATATGTTGCATATGTTCCAACTTATCAATCCTTGTGTGATAAAGCTACCATCCTGGAAAACAAGATGAAACAAGTGGAGGGTAGAAAGAGGAAGCACCATTTTGATAAGTTTGGATGAGGATCTCCTCACAAATGCTCTCATGGTGAAGGAAGTGGGAGTTCAGGATTCCACAAGAATGGGAATCATAATAACCATCATAACAATAACCACAACCACGATGGAAACAATCATCGTGGGCATAACAAAGGTGGATTTAGGAACAACCACAATGGACATGGCCACGGAAACCAAAATGGTCAGAATCGTCACAGTCAGCCACCAAAGAAAGACATCAGTCAGGTGGAATGCTTTAGGTGCAAGAAGACAGGGCACTATGCTAATGAATGCCGAGAGAAGAAGACTGATGGGGCTAAGCCAAACCCATTCCAAAAGGGTCATGTGAATCACATTAATGTGGAAGAAATCCAAGAAGGATCTGATGCCGTGATCGGTAAGTTCAAGATTAATTCCTTTCCTACACTTATCCTTTTCGATACTAGCGCACCGCATTTATTCATTTCAAGAGCATTTCTAATCAAAAACGAAGTCTCCACTGAAAGCATTGGATGTCCCATTAAAGTAAGCTCCCCGGGTGGAGAAATGATAGTAAATTCTGGGTGCCAACAGATCATCCTAGAAATTGGAAAGAACAAGTTCCCGGTTAGTTTAATAATCCTAGAGTCCCAAGGATTAGATGTTATATTAGGGATGGACTGGTTGACCCGTTATGAAGGGGTGATTGATTGTGCCAAGCGGACTGTTATGCTCACCACCCCAGAAAAGAAAAGGATCAGGTTCAAGTCTAACTTTGAACCCAAGGGGAGCAAGGTTAATCATCTTAAGGGGGTTAGCCTAGACAGTGTGCCAATAGTGAAGGAATACCCAGATGTGTTCCCCGAGGAATTACCTGGCATGCCACCAGATAGGGATGTGGAATTTCTAATAGACCTACTGCCAGGAATGGGGCCTATAGCAAAGAGACCTTATAAAATGTCGGCGGACGAGTTAAAAGAACTCAAGAAGCAACTGGCAGAACAATTGAAAAAGGGATTTATCCAACCAAGTTCGTCGTCTTGGGGAGCACCAATCTTGTTTGTTGAGAAGAAGGACCGAAGTCAAAGTCTATGCATAGATTATCGTTCACTTAATGATGTGACCATAAATAATAAGTATCCCCTGCCTAGAATAAATGATCTCTTCGATCAGCTAGAGGGAGCATGTGTGTTCTCAAAAATTGATCTTCGATCAGGATACTTCCAACTAAAGATTAGAGAACATGACATACCCAAGACTGCATTCACCACTAGATATGGGTTGTATGAATACACAGTGATGCCGTTTGGATTGACTAATGCACCGGCCTACTTTATGAACATGATGAACAAGGTATTCATGGAATTCCTTGACAAGTTTGTAGTGGTATTCATCGATGATATATTGGTATATTCCAAGAGCAACAAAGAACATGAAGAACATCTACGCCTGATTCTTGAGAAACTCAGGGAACATAAACTTTATGCCAAGTTTAGCAAATGTGAATTCTGGCTGAATGAAGTGGGTTTTCTTGGGCACATAGTATCTGGAAATGGTATAGCTGTTGATCCAGCAAAAGTGGCAGCTGTGACAGAATGGGAACCTCCTATAACAGTTAAGGAAATCCGTAGTTTCCTTGGCCTAGCAGGGTACTATCGGAGTTTCATTGAAAATTTCTCTAAGATAGCAAAGCCCATGACGTACCTGCTAAAGAACGAGAAGAAATTTAATTGGACAGAAGCTTGCGAAACCAGCTTTCAGGAATTGAAAAAGAGACTTGTGTCAGCACCAGTGTTATGTTTGCCAGACCTTGAGAAAGACTTCTAAGTATATTGTGATGCATATCACCAAGGATTAGGAGGTGTACTGATGCAGGAAGGTAGAGTTATAGCTTATGCATCAAGGCAACTCAAAAATCATGAAGTGAACTATCCTACTCATGATCTAGAGTTGGCATCTGTTGTACATGCCCTAAAAACATGGAGGCATTACTTCATGGGAAAACGTTGTGAAATGTTCACTGATCGCAAGAGTTTGAAATACATTTTTACGCAGAAAGAACTCAACATGAGACAAAGAAGATGGCTAGAACTTATCAAAGATTACGACTTAAGTTTGCAATACCGCCCTGGAAAGGCAAACGTCGTAGCTGATGCATTAAGCCACAAAGTTTATGTCAATGACCTCAACAAAGGAGAGTTGTCGGAGGAGTTGTGTGCCCAATTTAGAGAGCCGAGACTTGAGATAGTGCCTGAAGGGTACCTTGCATCCTTGGAAGTGCAACCCACACTAATGGACAGAATTCAAGAAGCTCAAAAGTTGGACAAGGAGATAGAAGAAATCAGAAGTAAAGTTAGAGACGACAAGGCAAAAGGATTCCATGTAGATGATCAAGGAATCTCATGGTACAAAAAATGTATCTGTGTTCCGCAGGATCTTGAACTTAAGAAGTTGATCTTACAAGAAGCACACAACTCACCATATTCAATTCATCCTGGCAATACTAAGATGTATATGGATGTTAAGGAGAGGTTTTGGTGGAATAATTTAAAAAAAGACATAGCGGAGCACATTGCCTTGTGCGACGTGTGCAGTCGTGTAAAGGCAGAACATCAGAAACCGGCAGGATTATTACAACCACTACCAATACCTGATTGGAAATGGGATAAAATTGGTATGGACTTTATTACCGGACTGCACAGGACCAAATCTGGATACGATTCCATATGGGTTATCGTTGATCGCTTGACAAAAGTGGCCCATTTCATTCCAGTAAAGACCACTTATACAAGTGCAAAGTTAGCCAAGATATACATGAATAAAATTGTATGTTTGCATGGGGTAACTAAAAGTATCGTATCTAATAGAGGGACTCAATTCACTTCACACTTTTGGCAACAACTTCAGGAGTCACTGGGAACTCAGTTAGAATTCAGCACTGCGTTTCATCCGCAAACAGATGGATAGACAGAAAGGACCAATCAAATATTAGAGGATATGCTGAGAGCATGTGCGTTAGATTATGGATCCAGCTGCGATGAAAGTCTACCATACACAGAGTTTTCTTACAATAACAGCTATCAATCAAGCATAGAAATGGCTCCGTTTGAATTTCTTTATGGAAGGAAGTGTACAACACCATTGCTATGGAATGGAGTAGGAGAAAGAAATTTGTTCGGGCCTGACCTAATCAAGGAGGCTGAAGAGAAGGTCAAGATGGTAAGGGATAGGCTAAAGGTGTCCCAATCTCGGCAAAAGAGCTATGCTGATCCAAAACGTAGAGGGGTTACCTATGAGGTTGGTGATAGAGCTTATCTCAGGGTATCGCCATTTCGTGGTGTGAAAAGATATGGAATCAAAGGAAAATTAGCACCACGCTATGTAGGACCTTTCAAGATTTTGAGTCGTAAAGGAGAAGTGGCGTATGAGATAGAATTACCAGAATCTCTGTCAGCAGTTCATAATCTATTCCATGTCAGTCAGCTGAAAAAGTGTCAACCAGAGATGGAAGAAACTTCGTTGAGAGACACTATACCATTAGAGGAAGTTCAGCTAGATAATGATCTCACTTATGAAGAGAAACCTATTAAGATTCTGGAGACAGCAGAAAGAATTACCCGTACAAAGTGCAGTGGAATCATCACACTGAATCAGAAGCAACCTGGGAGCGAGAGGATGAACTTCGGACAGATCACCCTCACCTATTTGCTAGCCAACCCGAATCTCGAGGGCGAGATTCATATTAAGGGGGTTAGATTTGTAACATCCCAAAATTTCCTTTAAAAATCTTCATCATTGCATTCAAATCATCTTGGCATGTACTACATTGCATTAGACTTGTCCTCCAAAAATTTGGTGAAATTTTGAGACTTTTTGGAGAACTTTTGCTAAATTCAAACAAACTAGAAAATAAATTCAAAAAGAAAAAGAAAAAGGGAGGGAAAAGGTTTTTAAACCGCAGCAGCAGTTCTGGCCCTTTTGGCCCAACCGGCCCAGCTAGCCCACCAGGCCTCCCTCTCCCCCTCTCTGTTTTTCTACACACCCCCTCAACCCACCCCCTCCCACTTACCACTAGGCCTTGTGCCACGTCATCGCCACCTCGTCGTCTTCAACCCAGGCGACGAACAACCCCACCCCCTCTGCCATTTCTAAACCTGGCTCAAATTCGAGCGTTTCTCACATTAATCCTCCACGGTGATCACTCCTTCTTAATCCCCTCTCAATCCCCTTCCGTTTCCCCTCAGCCACTTCCCCCGGAGAGCCCCCAGGCTCCCCAATTACCTGCTCAAACCGCCGCTGTCCGACGCTACTCCGGCGACAATTCCGGTGAGCTCCGGCCGCGCCGCGCCTTCTTATCTGCCCTATCTCCTTTGCCATGTCCTGGCGCGTCTTTTAACTCCGGCCGCGTGCTTTCTCTTGCCCAGGTCGACGACACGATCTACTCCGGCGGAACTCCCTCTGCCGCCGTCCGTCGAGTTCTTCGGTGAGGTTAAGGTTCCCGCCGCCCCTTTTTAGCCTCTGCTAGATCATGCTGACCTGGGCGCCCCTCACTAACCCCTCTCCTTGCCTGCTCGAGCCCCAGATCACCGTCACCGGCGCGGGGACATGAGCTCCGCCGTCGTTAGAGCTCCGGCGAGGAATCAGAATCGAGGCAGAGCACCCCTCCCTCCATCGTGATCTCCATCGAGACCGCCACGACCGCCTCGACCTCTGGTACGTGTCCACGGTCTCCTTGCCCCTGTAGAACCACCGGCCGCCATCGGCCGACGCTCCGCCGCCGCGTGTAGCTGGTCAGCGTCGCCCGTTCCCGGCCAGGCCCTAGGAGCCGTTAGATTAATCGTCAGCGGTTAGGATTAGATCGCGACCGAAGCGGTATGGGCTGATCAGATCCGTCCGTAGTCACTTAAGATCTGACGGCCCGCAGCGATCGATCTGACCGAACCGGTACGGACCAATCAGGTTGCGCCACGTCGCCCAGGATTTTCTGTTTAAATAGAAATTAGACAGATTTTGTATTAAACTTAGAAAGTCCATAACTTTTGTTCCACAATTCAGAAAAATGCAAATTTGGTGTCTATGGATTCAGAAAAATAAGACCTTTATTATGGAGGCCTTGTTTCACACTTGTGCCTCTGAAAAATTGGAATTATGGGCAGAACCTTTTTAGGAGTATTTTGCTCACAAAAAATTGTTCTATAAATTATAGAGTTTCTCATTTTGGGGTATTTCTTATGCATTTAGATGAGGTATTTTACCCTCTTTACTGTAGACTCTGTAAATTATAGAGTTTTGTTCATATCATTGAATTTTGCATGCATTCATGTTTTTGTAATGTTTTATTGATTGAATTATTGTTGTTGTATTGATCTTGTGTAGATTGTGTGGATTGTGAAGTTTGTTGCTACGAGGATTGTACCTATTCCCCTAGCTACCAAGGCAAGTGATATTTCATTTTATGTCCTATTATTTTTACCATTGCACTAGTGTTATTTTGGTACATCTTAGCATGGTAGGATTATTTATATGTTACTAAGCTATGATATCCTACGGATTATATCTTGGTAGTTTATCCTAGTTGAAAGACTTCGTATGCTAGAGTGCTTAGCCATGATATTAGAATTCGTGGGTGGATTATACACATAAGATAGTATGAAAATATATTATTTGTTTAATTAAGAAAACAACTAATATTAATGAAACACCTGGGTGGAATGGGACTTGCTTGGATTATGTTGAGTGGTTACTCAGGGGCCATGTCTATGGTCAGCTCGTGTATCACACTTGTGGATGGCCACCCAGGAACAAAGAGATTGGAGACATTCTTGTCATGAAGCTTCCAGTACAGCCACATGGCATATGGGCTCTGCCTTGACCAACTAAGTTGCAAGAACTCAGCCATACGGACAGAAGGTGGTGGATGTGGTAGGATGGAACGCGTCCGTGGTGGTCTGAGGGATTGCTTCTAAAAAGTCTTGTCTTGATGCATGTCGAGTCTTATGGGGAAAGTGCACCACCTCTCGAGAGGGTAAAACTAAGTACTTAGCCGTGTCCCCGATTATGGACAATTTCTGAGCCTCAAGACAGTTAAGTAGTTCAATAATCTCCTCATCCAAATTTCTCTAAGTTAAAAACTTGTGGGTGAACATGGGTAGAGGTTCAGTGATGTCTATCATTGGTACCTTAGAGTTTGAATGAGAAAAACTTACTCTTCAAAAACTATAAGTTAAACTAGCTTTTGCAAAGCCAGCCATAACCCCACTTAGCCATATATTCATGTAGTTGTTGGATTACACTAAGTATCTATGGATATTGGCATCAAGAGCATAGTTTGTTGTGGAGATTCTGACTTGGTTCCTAGCAAGTAGCTGGCACCTGGAACCCGTGGAACCCTATGATGGCAGCATATCGAGACAAAGTAGACAAGATCTCCAAATGCTTCGATGGCTACGAAGTTAAGTATGTCGAGAGGGAGAAGAATGAGGCAGCATATCCGGTGTCAAAGCTTGGATCAGCTTGCCGACCAATTCCTCTAGGCGTTTTCCTAGAGCATTTACGGACCCCGACAGCCCGGATAGAGTGGACACATTCGTTAACGCAGTAACAATGATATCTCCGGCTTGGATGAAACCATTCATGGACTATTTACTAGATGGAACATTACCCGCCGACGAAGTCGAAAGCCGGCAAATAGTATGAAGAGCAAAGGACTACGTCATTATTGATGGACATCTATACAAAAGATATACCACAGGAGTTTTCCTTCGATGCGTCTCCCAGTAGCAAGGTATTGAAATCCTTAGAGAGATACATCTCGGAGATTGCGGGCATCACGCCGCTCCCTGATCGTTGGTGGCTAAGGCTTTCTCACAAGGATTCTAGTGGTTAATTGTCAAGGCGGACGCCAGCAAGTTGGTACAAACATGCCTCTGGTGTCAGTTCTATGCAAGACAACCAAGTGTTCCTGCTGAAGAACTATGAACCATACCAATAACTTGGCCGTTTGTAGTCTGGGGCTGGACATGGTGGGACCTTTGCAGACAACACCATGTGGATTTACACACTTGCTAGTAGAAGTGGATAAGTACACAAAATGGATTGAAGCTAAACCCATTAGAAATCTTGATGGGGAAAGAGCCCTAAAATTTATTTAGGATCTAGTGGTGAGATTTGGTCTCCCACATAGCATCATCACAGACAACGGTAGAAATTTGTCTCTCGGAGAAGTTGAGGAGTACTGTCATGAAAAAGGCATCTACCTTGACTACCATTTGTGGAACATCCACCGTCTATTGGACAAGTTGAACGGGACAATGGACAAATTCTGCACGAAATCAAGCCACGCTTAGAGGCACCGCTACACTGAGATTTTTTTTTTTGGAAATGGGCGCTTTATTACTGAAAAGCAATGTTTACACCCCGCCTTTGCATAACTAGGATGCTCACAGCCGGTTGATCACAAGACGAGAACCAAACTTAAGTACGAAAAATACATTCCATATATCAAAATAAAACAGCGTGTATCTAAGGCAGTTCAATCCGCAAATCACGCTGCCATCAATGTCGGGAGAAAATATCCCTCGTCACATCCTCCAAACACGTACACCCCTCCACAAACAAGTCGCGGAACTCCATATGATAGAGCGGAATCCATGATCGTAGGATAGCTGTTGCGCGATAAACCACCTGCAAGGAAGAAGAAACTATATAATTAAAAATCTTGTGATTTCTACATGGCCAAAGCAACCAAATAATGACAAGCGCTCCCACCCTAAATAAAGTCCCATATTTATCCCGAATCACATATAACCAATTGCCGAATACATTGGCAACCGACCGCGGAGGAGATAAACCAGAGGCTACTTGGATGATTGACCATATAACACAAGCAAATTTACATTGGAAGAATAAATGTCGTGTTGTCTCATGATGATGACAAAATACACATTGTGTACTTCCATGCCAATTCCTCTTAACAAGGTTGTCTTTAGTAAGAATTACGCCTTTACGAAGGTACCAAGCAAATATCTTCGTCTTAAGGGGTAACTTCATTTTCCAAATTTTACTATTGTTATCGACAGGAATATTAGGTTGGATAAAAGGCCTATACATAGAGTCAACCGAAAATTTACCGCTCTAAAGTAAATTCCATTTGAACTCATCCACCCCCCAGACAGCTGTACCGTGGACAGTCTTAATACAAGATTGTTCCAAGATTCAAGTCTAGGTCCAATGAGGCTTTGTCTAAACGACACACTAGAAGGATAATCTTCCAAAACTTTGGAAAGAGTCTCTCCTTTGTGTCTAACAATGGAGTAAAGAGCTGCATGTTGATTCCGAAGGGGAGTTTGGCCAAGCCATTTATCTTCCCAGAATCTAATCTGTGATCCATCCTTAATATTAAACACACCAAATTGAAAGAAATGTTTTTTGGACCCATTAGTCCCGCCCAAAAGTGTGAATCTCTGGGTTTCCAAACCACTTGAGACACCGCCTTAGAGCCTATATATTTCCTCGAAAGAATGGTTTGTCAGACACCATCTTATGTAAGTAGTTTGAACAACCATTTACCGAGAAGTGCGGTGTTTTTGACTTGCAAATCATGTATGCCCAGTCCACTGTATTCTTTTCGTCTGCAAACCACATTCCATCTGGCAAGTCGATATTTCTTTTTTTCACCATCACCTTGCCAGAAGAATCTTGATCGGAAGTAATCCATTTTCTTCAAGACACCTTTTGGTAGTTGAAAAAACGAGATCATATATAGTACCATGTTTGTGAGTACTGAGTTTATGAGAACAAGTCTTCCACCAAGTGATAGTATTTTACCTTTCCAACTATTACGACGTTTTTGTAATCTTTCCTCAATGATTTTCCATTCAGCAATCGTGAGCCACCGATAATGAATTGGGATTCCCAGATAGTTGATTGGAAATTGGCCCATGCTACAGCCAAATAGCTCAGCATATAGATGGGCCTCGTTCTCAGCCTCGCCAAAACAATACAAATCACACTTATGGAAATTGATTTTCAATCCAGAGAGAAGCTCAAATGCTGATAATATTAGTTTCAGATTCGTAGCTTTCTCTAGATCATGTTCCATAAAAAGGATAGTATCATCAGCGTATTGAAGAATAGAAATGCCACTATCAACAAGATGGGGAACTAGTCCTTCAATTTGGCCGGCAGCCTTAGCTCTCTCAATCAGGATAGCCAGCATATCAGCCACTATATTAAATAGTATAGGCGACAATGGATCCCCTTATCTTAGCCCGTTTTTAGTCTAGAAGAATTTTCCAGTGTCATCATTGACATTGATGGCTACACTACCCCCAGTCACAAAGGACTGTATGAGATTGCACCACTCCTCTGAAAAACCTTTCATTCGAAGTGTCTGCTAGAGAAAAGACCAATTAACCTTGTCATAAGCCTTCTCAAAGTCAATCTTGAACAATACACCATTTAGTTTTTTCGAGTGTAGTTCATGAATTGTCTCATGTAGGATTACTACACCGTCTAGGATGTTTCTTCCTTGCATGAAAGCAGTTTGAGAAGGTCGAACAACATGATCAGCTACTAATTCAGTCTAATAACAGCAAACCTTTGTAAAAAAATTGAAACTAACATTAAGAAGGTAGATTAGTCGATATTGCTGTATACATTCTGCATTATTAACCTTAGGTAGCAAAATGATGTTGCCAAAATTTAGTCTAAATAGTTCTATCTAATCAACGTGCATAAAATAGAAAAGAAGCATCAGGTCCTCTCTAATGACTTCCAAAATTCATGGTAAAATTCTGCTGGAAAGCCATCAGGACTTGGCGCTTTGTTATATTCCATATGAAAAATAGCTCTCTTGACCTCCTCCTTAGCGTAAGGAGCGGTTAAAAAGTTTTTTTCCTCAAAAGAAACATGCCGGATATCACCTGTTTGACACTCATCCAACTCAAAAGAGTTTTCTGACGAAGCTCTAAACAAGTCCTTGTAATAACTAGTAATATAAGCCTTTAGTTGCTCCTGGCCCTCAATCGTACCTTCATCCTGAACCAAAGAGTGAATAAGTTTCTTCTTATGCTTGCCATTTGTGACTGCATGGAAGTATCTTGTGTTTGCATCTCCTTCAAGGACAAATTTTTCCTTAGAGCGTTGGTACCATTTGAGTTCCTCCTCGCGAAGAAGTATGGCAATTTCCACATTTGATTGGTTTTTTAGCTCAATCTCTTGTGCAGATAATAGCCTAACTTCTGCGGAAGCCTCTAAATCGTTAATTATGGTCGAAAGGCGTATTTTCTCCTTTTTGAGGATCCCGGCCGTCTATCTGGCCCAACCACGAAGGAACTTCCATAAGGCACGCATTTTGTTGTTCCAGCGTTGTATGGGTGTTGTAGCACTAACTGGTCTTTTCCAAATAGCCTTCACCAGATCATGGAACCCATCCCACTCCATCCATCCAAGTTCAAATTTAAACTTGTGTTTGGATTGGCGTAGTGGTGATCCCACCGAAAGAAGTAATGGAGCATGATCTGATAAAACCTCTATACGTTCCAAAGCACGAACAATTACCATAGGGAATTTATCCTCCCAATTGGTATCCATAAGCACTCTGTCTAATTTTTCGTATGTTGGCTCCGGAAGAGTGTTTGCCCATGTGAACTATCTCCCAAGCATTGTAACCTCTCTTAAGTCCAAACTGTCGAAAACAACATTGAACATGAAGGGCCAATGCTCATCATACCATCCACGACTTTTCTCATGAGGGAATCTCAGCAAGTTAAAATCACCACCTATAAGAATAGGATACGGATTGTTCTTAGCCAGATTTACCAACTCACGCAAAAAATCAGCCTTAAAAACATCCTGGGCAGCCTCGTATACAGCGACTAGATACCATGTAAAGTTATCAGCTTTGTTACGGATATGGAGTTTAATAAAAAACTACAGCCGAACTAGCTAAAACTTCCATCATCTCATTTCTGACGCCTAACAGGATTCCCCCAGATCTACCTCGCGGCGGCCGTGCAACCCACGTAAAGTCTACTCCACCAGAAAGGTGATTGAGTAAAGCTTGTGAGAAATCACGACTACCAGTTTCCGAAATACCCAAAAAATCCAACTTGTAATCTCTCACACAATCAGCATAGAACAAATGTTTAGCCAAGTCACGAAGACCTCTACTATTTGAAAACATGCCATTCATTGAGAAACAATAGGAGATTTGGATACATGGGGCCTCTTGCGACATTTTTGGCTTTTTGATTTCCGACCAGCAGCTTTCAGCTCATATAATGAACCCAGCCCGGTCTCGTCAAAAGCCACCTCCGACACTTCATCAACTAAGTGATACAGAAGTTAACCATCTATTGTGGCATGAAACTCCTCCTCAATTGGTAAATTGTCAGGAATAAAAGAAACTTTATGAGTAACCATTAAACGGTCAACCTCCATATGTCTCAGAGCAGAACAAGAAAAATTAACTTCCTTAACAGATCTACCCGTACTAATACCAACATTGGCTAACCTATCAACAATAATAGGGGTAGAAAAATTATTGAAAGATTTCGAAGAACTTGAAGTAACCTGAGAATCTATATTTAATTCCGCCTTTCTCCTCATAGCCTTTACCAACGAGACCTCATCCGTGGTAGATGCGCCAAGGGCGTGAACGCCATGACGAAGACTCCTCCGTGTCGGCGTACGAGGGAGAGAACCAGACCCCGCCTGGGCCAGGTGTAACACCCTCAAATCGGCCCTATGCAAGTTTTAGCGCTTCCCGCCAAACCCGCATAGAAACGATTCAAGGACGCCCACCAGGCACTTTCGTGCAGGTGGAAAACGAAGTAATATCATTACACAATAGTCCACGATGGAACCCACATAACAGATAAATATACAGCAACGACTCCCTGAGTCAAAAATACAGATATACAGTACAACGATCCAAATCACCTTGAAAATGATACATCATCCAAGTACGAATAAGAAGCAAATTCAGCTAGAGCCCTGAAGAATAACCAATGGCGTCCATAACCCTGCCCAGGCCAAGGCGGACGGGTAACCCTACTAGACGTCAATCTCAAACCTACTAAAACAAAAGGGGTGCCGACAAAGGGAAAAGGAAAAAGAGGAGCGTCAGTACCGAGGCCAGTACACGACGAGTCTAGAATTCGGCGGTCCTTGCCTACATAGGTATGGTGGACTGAATCTGCAGCGAAGCATGCACTAAACAACCTATAGAGACTCGATAAACTGTCGGCTATTAGAGAAAGATAAGAAAGACCTCTTCGGAGCCAACCTTATACTAACACCAAACATACCCATCCTAGAATTTCCCCCTCGAGACCAAACGAGGAAGTCAAACGGAGGAACTCACACAATTGGCAGTTTTATTCGTTCCATTATAGTTGAAGCACTTACTAGTTAGATATAGATAGCATGATTCATCCTGCTAGCATAAGTAGTGGGTAGTTTTAGTTAACCATTCAATTATAGTTGTTGTACTTACTAGTCAGATACAATTAGCATGTGACATCCCAAACCCAGCAGTTTTTGGCACTTTTATTTCATTCCATTGGAGTTGTGATACTTACTAGGCAGGTATAACATGACACGATATACCCCAGTTCCACCAGTTGTTGGCACTTTTATTATCCATTCCATTGTAGTGAAGTTGATTACTAGTCACATATTAACTCAAATTTATAGTACTACTTTAGTTATGCTTGTCTATGAATGAGATACTGTGCTCCAAGTCGTCCATAACCGCGGACACGGCTTTCAAAAAGATTTACCCTGTAGGGGTGCACAAATATTAACACACACACGATCAACCTCGGAAAAACCAAATCAAAACCCAACGAGACTTTCATGACAAAGCAATCACAGGATTCATAAAATATTTCAGTGGGCCACCCCATTAAGCTACCCGCAACGAAGTTGGCTGGCTCCAAGATGGACCCAACGTTTGCGCCAATGGCTGTAAATGACTAGGAACCCGAAAGTGTGATTGGGCTTGTTGATACCGCGAAAACACTCTACAATTCCTAAACAATACAGGTGCTCCACGCACAATCATAAATAAAGCAGTAAAGCATGGCATAAGTACAAGATAGTAATAAAACCCCAAACTAGTTTGTGGCCCCAAGAAATAAGAAATGAATCAAGCTCTGGCTAAGGGGATTCATGGTCCCACATGCGGATAGTGCGATAGTCAAGGAATAGGTATCAAGTACTCGGGGCCTATGGGACACAAGTGAGCGGTTAAAAACCAAATATTATCTATTACCCACCGGTGCCTCTGCATTAGTTATATCTATTACCAGCATTTTAATATCAAGTTTCCATTAAAGCCATGGTCATCTCCACCATTAAGCATCTCCACCATTTATCATGTGCCAACCTTCCAACAACGATGGAACAACAGCGACGTGAAGTAGCACCTGAGCAAGCAACTACAACTCGCAAGGCTGACGGTCTATCAAACAATAGGCAATATGATGTGTCTTAGGAAATATAGGGGCTGCAAGGAGTATAAATGGTGCACGAAAACTAATGCATCGCAACACGGATAGCAATAGATCAACAGGAGGAAGTAAAGACTATAAAGACAAAATAGGTAAAAAGAGGGAGAATGCTCGCCTGGGAAACACAGCCGAAGATACATTGTCCGAAGAACTTGTCGATACTCACATCCACTCAATGACCTAACCCATGAAGAAGCAAACACTAAAATAAAACACCGAATACACTATTTAATAGTATGACAGAAGATCCGACATGATTATGATATGATGCATGACATGGCAAAGATGCGATGCGACTAGGCAATATTAAGCGGAAACAGGGTTCCGACAATTAATTAGATGGTTTATTTTGTTTAGATACCCCGCAATTTAAATGTTGCATTAATAAGGCAAAACATGGCACCGGTTTTCTACACAAATTTAAATGGGGCCAATATAAGACTAGATTTTCCTTCATATGGCCTCCCTATTTAATTTAGGTGAATCGTCTAAATACTCCCAAACAAATGAATATGTATGCGAGTATGAACAATTAATATGCAAAAAGATAGATATCAAATATTATAAAAATAGAGGTCTCAGATAGGGGTCACACATCAAGGTCCGAAGATCTTGGCGCTCGGAGGGGTTCGGGTTCGGTCTCGTTGGGATCGGATCCACGAAGGAGAACTTGGCTGGCGTCGGTTTCGAGATCGGTCTTCGGGTGGCAACGGGTGCGATTCTTCCTGTTTAACTTCTCGCATTGGCCATCGGAAGATCTTGGCGTCGGAACTTGGGTTCCATGTAGTTGTCCTCTAGCGTCGAAGATCTTTTTGGTACCGGATCAGATGCCATGTTCCCTTTGCCGTATCCACATCCACAACATCTACATCTACACCCCACCATCATCCTCATAGCACTCCCGGAGAAAAAAGGGACAATCATTCACTACGGAGCCGAAACGCAAAAGGTTAGGGAACCCACTAAAGTCGAGTAACGGCAGCACAAAATAACAGGGCTCACTCGCGTGTTTACACTAGAGGACGAACGCGAGCGGATGCGTCTCAGGGTCGCGCAGGAGCCGAGGACAGCTTGCGGTAGGGGCAGTGCTCTCGCAGGAAGGATCCCATGGGGGTTATGCGCGTGAGCGACCGTCGGTGGTGGAGACATGGCTGACGGAGGCAGGCCCACGCACGGCAGAGGTTCGCGGGGGCGCAGGGTCGGTGTCGAGGTAGAGAGGCAGCGCGCTTGCGTCCCTGGCGGCAGCGGGGATCCCGGTGTAGAGGAGGGCAGCTACTCCTGGTGGCAATGAGGCACGGAAGAGGGAGTTCGACGGGGTCCGCGTGGGGTACGTCGAGGTGGCGACGGGAGGAGACGTTGGCGGCGGCTGCTGCTCTCGGGGGTAGGGAGACGGCGAGGACGAGCATAGGCGGTGCTGATGCGGGCTCACCGTGGCGGCGCGCGAAGCGGGGCAGAGGAGGAGGCCTAGCGAGCAAGGTCGAGTGACATATGTGGTCGGCGAATTGCAGGGGCTGGCCGATGGCGGCCCCGATTGAGGTGGCTCGGCTCTGCGGGGTTGGGTGGCAAGGTCGCATACGACACGCGGGGTGGGCTTGGTTGACGCGGTCATGCTGGGGTGGGGCCAAGGTGGGGGCTCGACCACGTGCGTGAGTGCGGTTCGTGGGTGGTGGCGGCGGAGGGTGGGATCGTAGCTAGGGTTTGGTTTGGTTCTGGTCGGGGTTGTAGGCTGCTAGCTGCTGGGCTTTAGGCCTGGCGACTGGCGACCTCCCCTAAAACTTTTTTAATTTTATTTTATTTGTTTTCTTTTTAGATAGGATTTTACAAATAGTTTTTAGACAAATAAAAGATCCAGAAAAGGCCGGGGTTTAACTTTCATAAAAGAGGGGGATATAATTAGAAAACAAAGATAGACTTTTGGAAAATAGTTTTTAGTAAAAAGACGCATGGCGACATGACGATGCTCAAATGGAATGTGGCATGATGACATGAGCATGCGGTCATGATGATGCACAAAATAAAACAACACATGATTTTCTAGTAGTGGTTTTATCGGGGTGCTACACCAGGTTCCCCGTAACGGACCGCTCCGTCTGGGCCTCGATATAGCCACTGTCAGGGAGGGAACCCGACCCCGCCTGGGCTAGGTCCTCCCTAGGCGACCACCCCGCCTGGGCGTCGTCCACGCCACCAGCTGGGGAAGGGCCCGACCCCTCCTGGGCCAAGGCCTCCCCTCCATCGGTCACGCCATCCGCCAAGTCGCCAACAACCGTCGCAGAACTGGCCAGCCCATCCTAGGCAAGCCCACTCCCCACCTCATCAGTGGCCACCTCCATCAACACCGGCCCATCCACAAACAGTCGTGGAATAGTACGAACCATCATATTAGGCCGGCCGCGAGAAGGAAAGGGTGATAATCCAGCCGAACCATTCTCCACCCTGATAGCCGCCTGCAACTGAGACCGAGTGACACATGGAGAAGCACTAGCATAACAGCCACCCCAATGGGTGGAGTCAAACGGTAGGGCATCAAGAAACTCCTTTCCACGCCTCGTAACAGGAGAGGCATTGAAAGGGGTGACATCATACACCTGCACAGGAACCTATCTCGATGAAGAAGGAGCATAATTCCCAGTCCCCGCTAGCTGGCGAGTAGGCCCACCGAAAGCAGTAGACATGGATGGCTTAGAAGTATCCATCGCATCATCACCCGAGTTACCATTGCCACCAGCATCAGGATCATCCTAATTCCGCTTCCACAGAAAGGGTGAGAAATTAGGATCAGGCACAAAACTATCAGGCTCAATCCGAAAGTGAAGCCCATACCCTTTTAACTTAACCATAGCCTCAGAGGTTAGGTAAAAACCCAGAGCATCATGTTTCTTATTGAACACAGTAATATCAAACATGCCAACCAAAATGCGAACAACGCCCCTCCGCCTCAGAGAGAGCAAGTCCACATCAATAGTGGTGCCCATCAAAGACCCTACCGCCCATAAACCAAGGAAAGTGCGTAAGGAATGCGTCACCCCCTCCACATGCATCTAGACCTGATGCAAATCACACTTATGTGGCACCTCATGAAGCTTGTATGCAGACACAGATAGCCGAGTCTTGTGCATAGGAATAGAGAACTGACTACCATCCACCCTGTCAAGGTCATCAAAGGAAGGAAAGCTGACTAGGAACTCGTTCTCTCCGTGCGGGAGAGCCTCCCACTTCCAATGAGCCCGAACCTATCACGTCCTGGCCATCTGCTTCACAATCAAATCCCCAGAGACCACCTCACCAGTAACATGGACCAAAGCAATAGGGGTATTGCGAGCCCCCAAACCCTCACGAACCACACTATCTGGAATCTGAGCAAACAATGTCTTGTCATGAACAATGCCTGCCATATAAGCAGTGTGTCGTGGCAGCTTGAGCACCGGACATCTCAGAGTGCGGTGAGACGAAACATCACATATATAGCAATAATGAGACACCTTCCAATCCTTAGATGCATGGGAATCTACATCACACTTCCAACAACACAAAACCTTCTTGTTCTTCTTTGTCACCGCACACCCGGCCCCTCTGTACTTGCTTCCACTGCACCAGACACTGCCTCATATTCTATCTGCTGGCTCTGAACATTAGCTGAGAAGTGAGACTGATCCGCATAAGATGGCTGCGCTTACGATTGCTGAACCGCAAACTGTTGTTGCCCCAACATCTACGGAGGGTGTGCCTGTTGTGCCAAGAACGGTCTCGCAAGCTGCTGAGGATTACCTTGCACGGTCTTCTTCTTCTTCCTCCTCATGGGAGCCATAGCCCCAGCCGCACCGATCCCCGGAGCAAACAACTGCAGTCCAGATGGCTGCCCCGGTTGTACGGGTGGAGCAGCGAACGCAGCAGCGAGTCCGCCCCTAGGCAAGGACGGAGCCCTGCCGAAGTGCAGAGGAGCTCCCCTGTAAGGCGGCTGCAACGGCAAGAGCTGGGATGCATGGGAAGCTGCCAAGTACACGGCAAGTGGCAAGAACTTGACCCCAGGAGGGAACCCTGAAGGAGCACCACATGGCGCTGAAACACCGGCAGGCAGCGGCCCCCGCATAGCCATGGTAGGACCCACGTGCGCTCCTATCGGCGTAATGGTAGAGGCCCCCATAGGGCGAGTCGGCGGAGCAGCCGCCGCCGAAGTGCCACGCACCGGTGGGGCAGCGTTCGGCGTCGGGCCCCGAGGTGGCTGCGACCCAGGTTGGCCACGAGAGGGAAAAGAGCCTTGGACGTTCCCAGCCATGGCCGGGGAGGGCGAGAGTAGGACTTCTGCAAAGGAACGACCGGGAGACAGGAGCGATCGTGGGAGAGTAGGGAGAGCAGGCGGAGACGCATGCGGCGAAACTTGACGAGGCGAAATAGCCCTAGACCATGTTGACCTAAGTCGGACCGCGATCGTCATCCAGGAGTACACAGACTCCGAGCCACTCACGGTCGGGCCCGCAGCCAGGATGGGCCTAGCCTCCACGTCAGCCAGCGGCTCGTCCACTTCAGCCGGCACGGCAGCCGAGGCCACGTCAGCATGCGTAGAACCCGGGTGGACGCGATCAAGTGCCGCTAGGATCCACCAACCAACTAGCGGCGGCACCGAACCCTCCGCGGTGGGAGTGGACCCTGCCATGGCTTCACCCGCACCCCACTCCTCCGAAGTATCGGAGACGCCGACCGCGTTCTCTCTAGAGCCACCACCGATGACATCCCTGGTGGCGAAGGAGATTGCACCGATGTCTTCTCCCAAAAACGAGACTCCGCCGTGGGAAAACCGATCTCCTCCCAAAACTGCTGGTTCAACTCCTCGTCGAACTTCCGGCGCAGCGCGAAACGGTGGTCCACCTAAGCCGACCATCTTCATCCTCGAGGTCCTCGAGCAACAGCCGAGCCGCCAGAGATTCATCCCTCTCCGAGCCATCATCGGATCCAAGGCACCGAAACCGAGATCCAGACCCCCTGCCCCCGACGCCGGCGAGGGGAGTAAGACAGGCGAAAACTGGCCCGGGGCCATCGTAAGCCGCCATCTCCTCATTTCCACCCTACTCCGGCACATATAGCTTAGTTCCGTGATTCAGCGACAATAAATAGTACCTTTTTCCTCAGTGCTAGCTCTGGATGGGAGGCCAGGCTCGGGTAGATAGGTGATTGGGTTGAGATGCTAGCTAGTGTTTGGGTTTTGCTTTGTTTAGAGAGAAGATGGGATGGGGTACACGCAACGCAAGGACACATGCACATGTGTGTACCCACACATGAGTATAAAAAAGAGAAAGAGGGATCATGGTGTAGTTTTGAGGTCATGTGAGAGGGAGAAGTGGAGCTTAGGGTTTAGAGACAAGATCTCATAGCTAGGAATTTAGCTACGATTATGAAGATTTAAAAGAGAGTAGATAGATGAATAAAATAGAGAGAGGATAGGTGGAACATGTACATGCATGATATGTGCAATAACACATGCACGCACACATGGCTAGGTCAGATTAGAGGAGAGAGGGAGGTTTAGAAATAGATAACAAAAAACTATAGAACATAATAAGAAAAAAATAGATAATAGCATAAGGGACTATAAATAGAAGATCACACTATGGAAATAAGAAGGACGTCCTTAAGAATAGAAATAGAAAGAAGGGTTGTGAATAGATATGGATTTTAATTATGGATAGGTATAGAACTACACATGGTCATGTGGAAGAATTAAATCCAACAAAATAAAAGAACCTTATGGTACCATGTAAGATGGAATAAGTAGAGGTAGATGGTATCAAAAGGAGTTTGGTATATCAAGTTAGTAGGTGGAAGGGTTTTCAAAGAGATGCCATCAACTCATATTGGGCATGTAAGAATAATCAAGATGCAACTATAATTTATCAAGAAGCAACTATATTTAATTATGAGGCAAAATATATTGCAAGCGTGATGATAAGAACCAAATAGAAGTGTTTTAATATGATGCACAAATATAATATGGCATGATGACATGAGCATAATATCATGGTGATATACAAAATAGTAAACAATCAAGCGATTTTCTAGCAGTGATTTTACTGGGGTGCTACAATTAGGAGGTCGGGCTAACCGGCGAGGCATCGGGTAGGGGTTTCTGGAGCCGGAAAAAAATCTGGGCTGAAGAATGATTTGTAAATTTCTAGCAAGGAGCCCTCGAGTGTCTCTCGGGGTTCCACATTTTTCATTCATCCATAGGGTTCATGAGATACATACACTGTCATATGACTAGGTGTAAAACGGACGGAGCAGGGCCACATTCTAGGGGCGCTCTGTCTCCTCGTCCGACTTGTCCATCTTGTTCCTGCGCGGCTGTTGTGCATCGATGAGGTAATAGGAGTTGTTGCGCAATGCCCAGCTGATGATGAAGTGGCCCTCCCAAGGTGGCGATAGCTTGTGCATGTCATTCGTGTCTTATACCATTCAGAGAACCAGATCACCCTCATAGAACGCGACGGGCCGGATGTGGCTCAAATGGTAAACGACGCAGGCTTTGCTGGTACAGTGCAGACCTAGACAACGCCAGCTCATAGGCCTCCGCGAGGAGATCCACGCCATCTTCTCGTGCCTTTTGGTTGGCCTTCTCATCATAGAGGAGCTTGCGGGGCGAGTCGAACTAGATGTCCACAGAGAGGATGGCCTCCGATCCATAAATGAGGAAGAACAGGGTGAAGCCGGTTGACCGGTTCGGGGTGGTGCGGATGCTCCACAGCATAACCAGAAGTTCCTCGATCCAGCATCTGGGAGACTGCTCTAAGGGCTCAATGAGTCGTGGCTTGATGCCGGTTAGCACCAGGCCTTTTTACCTTTAAACCTGTCCGTTGGACTGCAGGTGCGCGACGGATGCAAGATCCAGCCGGATCCCCTTGTTGCTACAGAATTGAGCAAAGGCCCCCTTGGCGAAGTTTGTGCCATTGTCCATGATGATGCTGTTGGGGTAGCCGAACCGGTTGATGATGTCCGTGAAGAAGGTGATGATTGTTGCCCCGTCCAGCTTCCGGATAGGCTTCGATTCTATCCACTTGGTGAACTTGTCCACTGCCACCAGTAGATAGGTCATGCCCACGCGCGCCCGCTTGAAGGGGCCGACCATGTCCAGCCCCCAGATAGCAAAGGGCCACGTGATTCGGATGGTCTTGAGCACCGCAGTCGGCATGTGCTTCAGTTAGCCGAAGCGCTAGCACCCGTTGCATGCGCGGACCAGTTGTTCGACATCCTCGAGGGCAGTGGTCAATTACAAGCCGTGGCGAAATGCCTTGGCAACTATTTCTCGGGATGAAGCGTGGTGTCCGCACTTGCCCTGGTAGATGTCCTTCAGTAGCCGGTAGACCTTGTCCACATCAACGCACCGCTAGAATATGCCAGATACGATGCGCTTGTACATCTCCTTGTTGATGATGGTGTACGTGTGAGTGCGGCGCCGGATTTTCCTAGCCTCCACCTAGTCATCCGGGATCTCCCCATTGGAGATGTAACTCATGAATGGTTGTGCCCCAGAGGGTATCTCCCGGATGGTGAGGATGCTCCCCTGCTCCGATTAGGGGATGTCGGGAGGCCACTCAGGCGAAGTACCCGAACTCGCAGCCCTGAGCCGCCTGACGAGCCGGCAGCCCCCGGGTCTTTCGAGCCAGAGGATGCGGTCGCCTCGGAGTCGGTGTGAGCATTTTTCTTTGTCCGGTTTCGAGGGTTCCGGGTCGGCCAAGCCGGCATACCCCGGGTTTCCGTCCCAGATGATGGAGTCGGACATAGGAGACGGGGTGATGGATGGCTTGCGTAGATGCTCCAAGGAGACCCCTGGCGGTATCGTCTGCCTGGTGGAGACGAGTCATGCTAGCAAGATGGCTGCCTGTATGGAACTTACATCCATCGAAGCAGGCACTAAGCTTCTGTACATGGAAGCGGTAGAGCGCCATGTTCGCATCACGGGCGTCCAATTCCCCGGATACTTGCTTCACCACCAGATCTGAATCCTTGAAGTAGAGGATTCAGCTGATGCTTATCTACTTGGCAAGCCGAAGGCCGTGCCGCTTCCACATATTCGGTGACATTGTGGGAGGCTTTGAAGTGGTTCTAGAGGACGTACTCTAGCCAGTGTCCCTTGGGAGAGGTGAGGACAATGCCGGCCCCAAGCTCTCGAGCATCTTCGAGCCATCGAAGTGCATCTTCCAGTGATCTGAGTCGCGAACCAGTAGCAGGTACTGGGTCTCGGCCCAGTCGACCAAGAAGTCCTCCAAAGCATGCGACTTGATCGTGAGCCTTGGCTCATACTAGACTGGGTAGGAGGCCAGCTTGATTACCCACTTAGAGACTCGGCAAGTGGCATCCTTGTTGCTGATGATTTCTGGAAGGGGCACGGTGCACACTACCTTAATCAGATACTCCAGGAAGTAGTTCTCAATCTTCTTGCATGCCAGGTACACTCCATAGGACATCTTTTGGTAGTGGGGGTAGTTCTGCTTGGAGAGGGAGAGAACCTCATTCAGGTTTTAGACGGGCCTCTGAACCAGCTAAGCCTAGCCTTCCTCGGGGCGCTCCACCACCAGGACAATGCTGACGACCCGGATGATGGCTACTATATAGAGTAACATCGATTCCTTGCTAGCTGGCGGGGCTAGCACCGGTGATGTGGATATCATGCGCTTGAGGTCGTGAAACGCGACATCCGCTTGCGTGGTCCAAGAGAACTTGTCCATCTGGGGTCAGCTTCATCTAGTACCGGTGAAGGTTTTCGAACATCTCGTTAGATCATCGAGAAGGGTGCGATTCTCTTTCATCTTGATGAGGATATCATCCACGTAGGCATGCACATTCCGGCCAATCTGCGAGTGCAAGCACTTCTGCATGCAGCGTTGATAAGTGGTGCCTGCATTTTCAAAATGAAAGACATGGTTACGTAACAGAAAGCCCCGTACGGATGATGAATGATGTCTTCAGCTGGTCAGCCGGATTTAACCGGATTTGAGTTTAGCCGGAATAACAGTCCAAGAAGGACAATAGGTCACAGCCGGCGGTGGAATCGATAACTCGATGAATACGGGGCAAGGCAAAGGGGTCTTTCAGGCATGCCTTGTTCAGGCTGGTATTGTTGATACACATGCGCCATGTCTTGGTTTTCTTCAAAACCAGGACTGGGTTGGCTAGCCAGTCCGGGTGGTACACCTCCATGATGAATCCGGTTGCGAGGAGCTGGGTGATCTCATCGCGAATGATCTTCCTCTTCTCCTCCACGAACCGATAGAGGGGCTGCTTGACCGGCTAGGTATCCGGCTGCACATGAAATGAGTGCTCGGCGAACTCCCTCGGAAGACCCAACATGTCTTTTTGCGACCATGCGAAGATGTCCTGATTCTCACGGAGGAAGTCGACAAGCGCGCCTTCCTATTTGCTATCCATGCCAGCGCCGATGACAACGAACTTGGTCGAGTCGATCTCATCGAGCTAGATCTTCTTTGTTTCCTTAGCCGGTTGAAAGGCAGCATCTCTAGTTGGCTTTCTGTTAGCCGGCACCTCCTGTTGAGCAAACGCAACCTTGCACATGATCTCACGCTTCTCCTCCGTGATGATGAGGGCCTCCGCTATCTTCGAGCCTGCTGACGCACACTCCATCGACAGCTTGAAGCAGCCGGCAACGGTGATCACGCCGTTAGGCCTCGGCATCTTTGTCTTGAGGTACACGCAGTGGGGGACGGCCATGAACTTGGCGAGCGCGGGACGCCCGAGGAGAGCATGGTAGGAGCTTGCCAGGTTCACCACCTCAAACCATATTGGCTCGCGGCAGAAATTCTCCTCGGTTCTAAAGATGAGTGATACGTTGCAAACGTATCCATAATTTTTGATGTTCCATGCTTGTTTTTTATCTACTTTCTTATGTTTTTTCCATACTTTGGAGTATTTTTATGCACTTTCTTGGACTAACCTATTAACAAGATGCCACAGTGCCAGTTGCCTGTTTTCTGCTGTTTTTGGTTCCAGGAAAGTCAGAAAATCAATACTCTCGGAATTGGACCGGACAAAAGCCAAAGTCGATATTTTACCAGAAGACTCAGGGAGCTAGAAGACGAGACGGAGAGGGGCAACAGGGTGGCCAAACCACCCCTAGGCGCTGGTTCCCCTGGTCGCGCCGGGGCATGGTGTGGGCCCCCTGGCCGGCCACCGACCTTGCCTCTTCACCTATAAAATCCTCCCGATGCAAAAACCCTAAATCGTCCAGCCTCCAGCCATGAAAAGTTATGCGGTGCCACCGCCACCGAAGGGGAGATTTGGGGGATAGAAAGTCTCTGTTCCGGTACCCTGCCGGGCAGGGAAGTGCCCCACGGAGCCATCTCCATCGATCTCCACCACCATATCCATCACCGTTGCTGATTCCCATGATGATGAGGGAGTAGTCCTTCCTCAAGGATAAGGGTTCTACCGGTAGCTATGTGTTCATCACTCTCTCTATGCATAATCATATTTTGATCATGAGCTGTGTAATCAAGTAGATCTACCTTGCTACTCAAGTGATTTAATAGATCTCTGCTCTCCCCATGTGTGTGAAAGTGACAGCATGCACACCATGGTGGCACTTAGGCTAGAGATTACAATACTTGTTATGAGTTATATTTGGAGTTGGATGTCTCTATGAAATTGTGGTGTTTGTTGGAACCATATAGTGCTTAAGGTGATAGTGTGGGGTTATCTAGTTGCGGAAAGCGAACTTTGAGGAGTGTTATTATAGCCCTACCATGGATTAGAGTGTCCAACCGGAGAGTAGTTCAGAGTAGTATCATGAAGATAATATATTTATATGAGAGTGTTCACTAGTGAAAGTATGATCCCTAGGCCTTGTTTCTAAGCATTGATACGTTTGCAATTATATCTGTTACATTTTTGCTTGCTTCCATCTTTATTTCAGTTCGCCTTTAGTCTTTTCCCACGTCAACCACATGCCAGCAAGCTATTTTCTATCACCGTTACCACTTATAATTATCCATACCACTTGTATTTCACTATCTCTTCGCCGAACTAGTGCACCTATACACCTGCCAAGTGTATTGGGTGTGTTGGGGACACAAGAGACTCCTTGTATCTTGATTGCAGGGTTGCTTGAGTGGGATACCTTTGACCACTTCCTCCCTGAGTTCGATAAACCTTGGGTGATCCACTTAAGGGAAAACTTTCTTCCGTTCTACAAACCTCTACACTTGGAGGCCCAACAACTATCTACAAGAATAGAAGTGCGTAGACATCAAGCTATTATGTGGCGCTGTTGCCGGGGAGGTAAGGTAAAAGGTACTCACATCCTCCGGTGTGAGTGCTCGAAGTTATTTCCTTTAAATTCTGCAATTATATCTTTTTGTTTCTTGTTTTTATTTTCACTAGTTAGGCTTAATGGAAAACAACAACAAAATTAGAGAGCTTTATAGTATTTATCTTGAGTTAGGACATGAAGTGTTTGAAGAGAAAATTAAAAAACCTATGGAGCTTTATTTGTGTGCTAATAGAAATGTTATTAGTATGAATTCTTTGGACACCATTATTGCTAATGCTATGGAAAAGTCTAAGCTTGGGGAAGCTACTTTTTATGAAAATGATCTTTCCAGTTCCCCAGCTTTGGAAGATAGCTATTCTATTGCTTATGATGATACCAAACCTCCAATTTATGATGATTACAATGATGAATATGATCTTTTTAGTCCACCTACTATTGAGGAAAAAATTAATGATTACAATATGCCTCCTATATTTTATGATTATGGTGATGAGAATAGTAAGGATAGTTATTTTGTTGAATTTGCTCCCACTATAAATAATAAGAATGACTATGCTTATGTGGAGAGTAATAATCATTTTATGCATGTGGCTCATGATAAGAATGTTTTATGCAATAGTTATATTGTTAATGTTATTCATGTTGCTACTGGAAGTTATTATGAGAGAGGGAAACATGGTTTTATGCATCTCAATAATATTAAGTTTCCCCTCTTTATGTTGAAAGTCTTGAAGTTGCACTTGTTTTGCTTTACTATGCTTGTTGCTTTGTGCTTTCATGACTTGTTTCTTTACAAGATTCCTATGCATAGGAAGTGGGTTAGACTTAAATGTGTTTTGAATTTGCTTCTTGATGCTCTCTTTTACTTCTATTCATATTTCTTATGAGACCATCTTCTCAAACTATCATGCCTAACTTAAAGGCGTTAAAGAAAAGTACTTATTGGGAGATAACCCAAAAGTTTTAGATGAGTCTTGAAAGTTATTACCTCTGTAATAAACGCTCCTTATCCTTTTTATTTGCCTTTGTGCCAAGAGTAACCTCTAATGAGAGAGAAGTAATACTTGGGAAAGTTGCTGTCCCGAAACAGATTTTTGTGCTTCACTGTAAAAATTCATGTAAAATCTCTGTACGTCGGTTTGAGCTGTGATTTCTTGTGCTTCTGTCCCTAGGTTGTTTTCTAACTTTCATTAGTTCAACACTTTTTTATTTGAGCAATAGAAGGTCTTAGCAAAAATTGGTTTTTACCTGCTGGTCTGTTTTGACAGATTTCTGCCATTATTTGCAATTGCTTCTTGTTGGTTCCTTTTTGAGTTGTTTTGGGGAATTGAGATTTTTGAGGGAAGTGCTACAGTAGCTTGTGTTTTAATGGAAGTTTTACTTGTGTTGAAACTGAACCCAAAGACTTATTATCTTGAGTGCACTAATGTTGCTAATAAAGATTGTGTGAAGTTTTGTATGAAAGAAAAAATTTCAGGTGTATGGAGAGAATGATGTAATGAGATGAAGAATGGAGTAAAGCTCAAGCTTGGGGATGCCACCCCGTGTCACCCCAAGAAATATCCAAGAAGTACAAGCGTCAAAGCTTGGGGATGCCGAAGGTATCCCCTTCTTCATCAATACAAATTTTAGGTCTCTTCCAAACACCTCATTTTTATTGTTTCATGCATAGTTGTGTTGTTCTTGGAGCGTCTTCGTTTTCGTTTTTAGTTTTTTTTTTGCTTGGTTTTCTTAGTTTGCTTGAATAAATTGGTTGGACCCCCTCATTCATGCATTAGTTTTCAAATAAGATTGGTTTGGATTGGAAAAGAGTAGGAAAGTTCATGCTTAAGTGGTAAAAAGGAGCTTGTTTTTTACTGTGACCTATGCTTTGTCATGTCATCCTTGATATTGTTTTGGCTTTATGCTTAGTGATTTTTGTTGTAGAATGACATGTTATAAACAATTGATATTGCTTAATGTGCCTTGAAAGAATGAAGCGTTGTTTTAGCATATTAAGGCATAATATTGTGGTATTCTCCTTCGATGCTTTATTTGGGTTAACTTGGCGCATGCTCACACCATGTTATGACTATCCCAAGTCACCATAGCCTTTATGATCCTTTAGTTTTCGACTTGTAATATCACTTTATGCTTTAATTATTAATGTTTTGTCGCTTTGCATGATTATGGCCATTATTGCTCTCTTAGTTGGTCGCTCCCAGTCTTTTGCTAGCCTCCATACCAAGTATCAATTCCTCTCATGCATCCAACTCCAAATAAAACCAAGTTATTCCAAAGATTACACCATACCTACCTATTAGCTTATTCTATTGCAAGTATATTCATGATTTTGTCTACCTTCCAAATTAAAGTTGTTATGTGAAAATTAGTGATTAAAGCTCTCATGAACTTGATGGCACACTTTACCTTTCTTGCATCTAATAAACTTGAACCATTGTGTCCATCTTTGTTGCGTATATGCTTGCGCTTTATAAGTTAAAATTAGTAGAACCATGTATCATGGGGAACGCTTTCAACATTGCACTTGTACTTTGTACCCCGTTGATATCATGTTCTTTTGCTTATGGATCCTGGGGGTGTGAAATAAAAGTGGAATTTGTAAGATCAAGGAGTTTGTATGTGTGTTAGAGAAACGCCTGGGTCGCTAGCCTAAGCCATGACTAATCATGGTGGAAACTTGCACCATAACTATAATGAGCACTCTATGAAGCATCCTCAATAAAAACATATGAAAATAGCAAATAAAAAGATCGATGAGATGCTCATTGTCTCCTTACCTTATCATTTTGATTATGGGATAGCTCCTGTATCATGTGCAAGGGGTACCCCGTTGGCGGTTCTTTATGATGAGTAGCATGAGGTTCGGTCTTCGTAAGTAAGGGGCATGAGATTTCGGCTTATAACTTGTCAAGCATATCCACTTAGTTGTGTCACTTTAACCTTAATCACCTTAAAGATGCTTATGATAGGGGCAATGAGAGCTGAAAACTACAAGTACCATAATTTTTGGAAGCTCTTTATGAGACTTGAATGCCTACTTCCTTTTACAAAAGGCCTTTCTTCCACCATTATATTGAGGCTCCACCTTCTATATTTATGCACCTACTTTGAGAGCATAGTGGGCATTCTTAGTTCTATGTGCATTGTCCCAAGACTAGTTGATTGATGCATAACTTGGTATTGCTTGTTTTAAACTATTGTATCTAGTCACTCTTATGAACTTTGAAGGTGTCCGATGCATTTATATTTGCTACTCTATGAGGGACAAGCTGAATGCCACTATGCTATGTTTTCTTTATGTGAACCAAACAAACGTCTTGCAAAGCATTGTTATTCATGAATCTTTTGTTTGTGCCTTTTCATGTTGCAACATAGTTGCTTTGCCTTATTGTTAGAACCTTGTCTTTCATGTTATGATTGAAGTGCTATGATCCCAGCTTTCAATGTTTTACAAACTTTGATCAAGTTTATGATGGTGCATGTCATCTCAAAAATTATTCTTTCTTTTTATCACTTACCTACTCGAGGACGAGCATGAGTTAAACTTGGGGATGTTGATACGTTGCAAACATATCCATAATTTTTGATGTTCCATGCTTGTTTTTTATCTACTTTCTTATGTTTTGTCCGTACTTTGGAGTATTTTTATACACTTTCTTGGACTAACCTATTAACAAGATGCCACAGTGCCAGTTGCCTGTTTTCTGCTGTTTTTGGTTCCAGGAAAGTCAGAAAATCAATATTTTCGGAATTGGACCGGACAAAAGCCAATGTCGATATTTTTCCCAGAAGACGCGACAGAGAGGGGCCACAGGGTGGCCAAACCACTCCTAGGCACGGGTCCCCCCTGGCCGCTCCAGGGCATGGTGTGGCCCCCCTTGCCGGCCACCGACCTTGCCTCTTCGCCTATAAAATCCTCCCGATGCAAAAAACCCTAAATCGCTCAGCCTCTAGCCACAAAAAGTTCCGCAACGCCGGCACCACCGAAGGGGAGATTTGGGGGACAGAAAGTCTCTGTTTCGGCACCCTGCCAGGACGGGGAAGTGCCCCCGGAGCGATCTACATCGATCTCCACCACCATCTGCATCGCCGTTGCTGATTCCCATGACGATGACGGAGTAGTTCTTCCTCAAGGCTAAGGGTTCTACCGGTACCTATGTGTTCATCTCTCTCTCTATGCATGATCATATTGTGATCATGAGCTTTGTAATCAAGTAGATCTACCTTGCTACTCAAATGCTTTAATAGATCTCTGCTCTCCCCATGTGTGTGAAAGTGACAACATGCACACCATGGTGGCACTTAGGCTAGAGATTACAAATACTTGTTATGAGTTATATTTGGAGTTGGATGTCTGTATGAAATTGTGGAGTTTGTACGAACCATATAGTGCTCATGGTGACAATGTGGGGTTATCTAGATGCAGAAAGCGAACTTTGAGGAGTGTTTTCATAGCCCTACCATGGATTAGAGTGTCCAACCGGAGAGTAGTTCAGAGTAGTATCATGCAGATAATATATTTATATGAGAGTGTTCACTAGTGAAAGTATGATCCCTAGGCCTTGTTTCTAAGCATTGATACACCGTTTTCAATTAGATCTGTTACATGTTTTCTTGCTTCCATCTTTATTTCAGTTTGCCTTTAGTATTTTCCCACGTCAACCACACGCCAACAAGCTATTTTCTATCACTGTTACCACTTATAATTATCCATACCACTTGTATTTCACTATCTCTTCGCCGGACTAGTGCACCTATACACCTGACAAGTCTATTGGGTGTGTTGGGGACACAAGAGACTTCGTGTATCTTGATTGTAGGGTTGCTTGAGATGGATACCTTTGACCACTTCCTCCCTGTGTTCGATAAACCTTGGGTGATCCACTTAAGGGAAACCTTGCTGTTGTTCTACAAAGCTCTGCAGTTGGTGGCCCAACATCTATCTACAAGAATAGAAGTGCGTAGACATCAATGAGGTCCAGCCGAATTTTTCCCAGCGGGGCACATGCTGGTCCCAGCGTTACATGATATAACGCCTTGGTAGTCAGCTGCAGATCGCACTCGCGGATGTCCAGATTCTCTAGGGAAGCCTGGTAGAGCAGGTTGAGGCTGCTGCCCTCGTCGATGAGGACGCAAGAGAAGCGATAGATGCGCTTGTTAGAGATTATGAGGGGGGTTAAGCACCATCGCGTAGCCCCCGGGATTTGGCAAGCGATCAAGCTGGTCTTCCCGGCTCTAGGAAATGGGAGTCTTCGACCAGTTCAGGTAATGGGGGACCAGGGAGACGACGTCGTTCACCTCCATGGCGAGCTATCTGTGGCTATGCTTGTCATACGGCTCTGTCTGGAAGATGTGGTAGGACGCGTGTGGCTGTGGGTAGCCGTTATTGTTGTTGTTGTTGCTGTTGTTTCCGGCTCCCCTAGCTAGTGGTGGTGGTCCACCGGGAGGGGCGATGGTGGGTGTGGTAAGCCTCCTTGTCCCTTCATTTGGCGGGTCTAGCTGAAATTTCGGGTGGTGTGCGTAGCTGGCTTGAATGGTCTGCTATGCCACTTTCTCGGTACATCGAACATTTGCTTGAAGGTGAACCATGTCTTTTGCCTTCTTGCATTGCCAGCCGGCGCCTCTAGCGCACCCTCCACGGTCTTGAACTGCCTCGCGTGGTAGTGGGGCTTCTACTGTCGGGCTAGCCAATCGCCCTGGAAGCGGTTGTCGTTACATTGCCACCTGGACGATCCGGCTTCCCCGCCTGAGTTACTTGGCCATTCGAGACCCGGATCCGTAGGGATCGGTCGGCCACTGGAATTCACCCAGAGGGGTTTCTTCATTGCTGTGTCGGTCATGGCGTACTGGCCCGCAACCGTCATGAGATCTTCTATGGTTTTCGGCTCGTCACACAACATCCAGTGGCTGAGCATGGTGCCCTCTCGGCATCCTTTGACGAAGAACCCGATCGCCTGGCTCTCCAAGATACCCTCGCAATTGTTGCGCAGCTCCGTCCATCTGGCGAGGTTGTCACGGTACGACTCGTGACCCCCTGGATGCGCAGGGCCAAATCGCGAGGGCGACCCGGACGCTTGTACGTGCCATTGAAGTTGTGGATGAACACCTTCTCGAAATTGGGCCAGGCGTTGATGTTGTTGGGCGCGAGGCTGTTGAGCCACATTCTCGCCGACCCGGTCAGCATGAGGGGGACGTAGTGCATCGCCACGCACTTCTTCCAATGGGCGATACCGACTGCCGTGGTGTAGTCGATCAGCCAATCTTCTGGTTTCATGTTGTTGTCATACTTGGGGGTGTCCCGCGGCTGTGTGAACTTATCCGGGAACAGCTCATTCCATATGCGAGGTCCGAAACAAAACGATCCCGTGGAATCTTCCTCCTCCGTGATGCGTGCTTGAGCCAAGAGCTCGATGCGGTCGCGCGCGTATGGATTATCCAGATTGGGCCCTCCTACCCTGCCCGTGAGACAGGAACCAGCAGGTCATGGCACTCCGGTTGGGGGAGGGGGAGGTGGAGGAGAATATCATTTTGCGGCCCGAAAGTTGGGGTGGCCAGGCAATGCGGTACCCGAGTTCCTTGAAATCATCCGTGATGACTACAGTTGGCGTGCCAAATACTCAGAGGGTCTTTTTCGGCACGAATTTAACTTTACGTTTCAATACAAAAAATCAGGCTAACGGCCGTCAAGTTGGGCCCCCCTGTCAGCTTTTGCCGTTATGTCGCTGCCGTCGTCGCTGCCTTCTAGGCTTGGAGCGTTGGTGCATGCATGCTTTACGCGTCTTTTTCTTCCTCTAGGGCGGCAATCTGTGGTCGTGGCCATGGCGCGGAGCGAGGACTTGGATGAACCTGCTCGGCCCGTTCTCCTCGCCATCCTGAATCAGAGCTTGCCCTCACCATGACCGCACCATTAGCATGGCGAGTGGACGGGAATTCATTCCCGGGAGAGATCTGTCACCAAGCCGACCATGCTCGGTCCTGTTGGCCTCCTACAGAATCCGAGCTCGCCATCGCCGTGGTCGCACACGCACCAGCCATGGTGCCTTCCTTTCCGAACCCCAAAGCCACATCCACCCAGTTCAGCATAACGCCAACAAGGTGAAAATGCATCAAGTTTTCTTCTTGTGATTGTAGAAAAACATGTATGTACCGTGGCCACAGCATACTCTAACAATGTACGCATATATTTTTTACTAGATTTTCATTTGAAATTAGTAGCTCCGTGATGACGAAACATAGAGAACCTAAATGGAATGACAATGACGACCATGTTCTGTACTTTTCATTGCATCAACAAGTGCTTGCTGACGAAGCAAGTTACCAAGAGAGTGGAGTTCATCAGCCAATGCCAAAAAATATGTGAAAAAATCAATGAGTGATTCAATGCAAATACATGCAGAAAAGCTAGATCCATATCATCAATCATCAATAGGTGGCACATTCTAGTGATGCGTTCAAATGCGTACACGATGTATCATTTCCTTGAAGTGGTTCTTATCCTGAGAAAAAATGCCTGGTATGCACATTACATTTGTATGTTCTATGCTGCAATTATGTTGTTATGGGCGTGGAAAGAAAAGCTAGGCTTCACTGAATATTACGCAGTTAGGCCTAACTTAGTCTTACACAAATAAGCACACCTTAGTCTTTACACACATAAGCGTAACTAATGATAAAGATAAAGACAAATGGTTTATCGGATCTGCCAGTATGAGCACTAGGTCCCTGGAGCTGGTGGTATCATCAGAACAAACCAGAATGCTATGTTTGGCCGTCTGGCATTCTCCTTCAAATCGTACGACCCCACTGATGAGCCAAGTGTAGGCCCCCTCCCCCCGACGTGGATTCGGCTCCAGGTCGGATCTAGAGTGTCAACATGATAGGCGCGTGAGTGTGCAGCAAACACACAGTCTACTATCAACACTGGAAGTTCCGGCACCTCAGCAACAACACCAGCATGTTCTTCTTGGACTCCAGCAGCAGCATCAGCAAGTATTTCGTCAGCTTCACCAGCAGCAGCCTCAGCAGATATTTTGTGAGCTTCACCAGCAGCAGCATTAGCAAGTATTTCGTCAGCTTCACCAGCAGCAGCATCACCAAGTATTTCGTCATCTTCACCAGGAGCAGCAACAGCTAGTTCTTTATCAACTTCACCACCACCAACACCACCACCAGCAGCAGCATCAGGGGCTAGGGCTTCCTGAGCAATTACAGGTTCAACAGCTCCAGGGGCTCCGACAAAGAAAGGGTAGTTGATCCCAAGAAATACAGATTATCCCTTCAGATTGTTGACTCTGCTCTAGACTTGCTCTACTAGGTCTTTGGATGGGCATGCGGACCTCGAGAAAATGTGACACCGCAGCGATGGGTATGAAGAAAGTTGTGTCCCCATATGTTCTATTATATCACCAATGTTGTTTAGTGCTCCCCTAATATGAATCCACATGAGTTCGCCATCTTGTTCCGTGTCGCCTCCGAGAGGTGCCAGGAACTAGCGCCTTGTCCCAAGTTCAGCATCTGCTACTACATCTTCGATGACTAGAGTTGGAATGATGTGCGGGGCTGCATGGGTACCTGCGTGTTACTTACAGTCAGTAAGCAGAATTTTGAATGGGATTTTACATGCTATATGACACCATGACTCACCTGAAATGGATGGCTCCAAAACACGCACGTCGCCGCTAGGTTCAGTGACCGCATAAATGTGTTGTGGTTTGTACGAAGAGTAGTCGTAGGTGAAGACGGCATCGACATACTTCTCCGGCCGCAGGAAGTCGTCGTGCAAGACTGTCCATTCATTGTCTTATGGGCATCTAATGAATGTGATTGCCTTGTCGAACACCGCTAAGAGGTTGTACTCCCAGTTCTTCCAAACCCCCTCCCGCGGTCTATGTGGGAGTTGTACCTTCATGAGGTCAAGTTCTGCCATGTTGAACCTGTAAGCGAATTCGGAAATGGGCGGTAGCCACCTATTGTTGAATGCACTAATGACGACACCCTCCAAAGATGGCAATGGAAGTCTCACCGATCTGTAGCCATTTTTTAGAGTCCAAGTACTGCCATCCTATGATAAAAGGACCAGCCACTCGTCGTTGCCACCCACCTAGTTCTGGTCATCTTCCATTTCCGTCTCTTCTTCTTCCTTGATATTCACCACTACTGATTCAGACGACTTATCCAGCAGCATCAGTTTTGCATGAATATTCTACAAAGTTTGTTTTCAGTTGGTACAATCACCTAGCATGCATTCCATTGCAAATACAATTTGACAACTGGACCTTCAGATTAAAGTGCACAAAATATCGCCTAAATACGAGTGTCTCCTCAGATATCACCTAAATTGTGTCGGTGTCACTACGAAGATACTTAATATATGGAGTAGTAGCAGATCCCCCACAACAAACTCCTGACGATGATCATAAACAGCTCGGGGTATAACAGCCTTAAATCGTCTAATCTGTTTGTTTTTATTTTAGGAAACAGAATATCACCTAGCAGGCATTCCATTGCAAAATAGAAATTGACAACTCGTCTATCACCTAAAGTAAGACTGTGTCACTACGAAAATACCAGAATATCAAGTACGATCAGAGCTTCCGCTGTACAGAATAGTCTTAAATGGTTTGATTTGTTCAAACCGCGCGTGCACACAACACGTTCGACGAAAGCAACATAGGATTCCGATGAGAGTTCAGAACATATGAATCAACGATATGACTGAACGAATAAGCTACATACTAGAACTTACGTGGCCATCATGGCCGTTTGGCCATTTGCTGTTATCAGGGTAAAGAAGGCATGGCGTGCCAAACGGTTGTTCGTCCATTTTTCGCATCGTGAAGCGGTAGCTAGGGATGCAGCGAGCGAGGCGGCCGGCTGAGATGATGTCCAACCCCGAGGCGATCCTGTGCACGTTTGCGGTGCTGAGGTTCGGCCATTCCCAATCCTCGCGGTAGCGGCTGCCCTGGCCATCCGCGTCATCGTCGCATGCCTTTCTCTTCAGCCTGCTGCTACCCCAAGCTCTACCATAGCGGCAAAGGGAGTCTGGAATCCTTTAGATTAATGGAGGCGTTGTGATAAGGAGGCAGATGGATTCGAGAGGGGATGGAATCAAGGATGGGGGCAGTTGTTCGAGTGGGGAGTGAATCTGCAAGGAACCGCCGCCGCCGGTTCTCGTCCGCGTGGAAGACAAGAAGGGGGCAGAATTATTGAGGGCGGGCACCGGAACCGTTGAGAGGAAGTGAAACAATAAATCGTAAGAGAGAAATGTGTGGCCCGTTTGTTAGTGAGTGAAGGTCGGCACACGCAATCGTATCTACATTTTACTTGGATCATGCATGGCAGACCTCGATTACACCGCATGCAAGTGGGGCAGAACAAATTTTAGGAAGCGCTAGCGTCGATGTGTAAAACCGCCATTTTTCTCCACCTTCACCCTACTACGAATGGTCGTGCATCATTCTAGATATTGGTAAGGGCGGTTCCAATCTTTCACTTCTCCGTCTCATTTCCTCCTCCACGGCCTCATCGTCTTTCTCCTCCACGGCCTCATCCATTTCCTCCACCACCACATCACCCTCTTCCTCCGTATCCTTTCCCTCTTGCCTGTAGTCATGGACGCTCCGGACGTCCGAAACGACGGCAGACAAGAAACTGCGCACTTCAACATCGAAGTTCATGGCTGGAAGAAGATTGATGTCGTCTACACGACCGACCCTCGGACGGTGAGGAACACTCTGAATAATTACACGAGTTGGCTGCAGTCCGAAGAAAACAGGTTCGTAGGTCTCGACCTCGAATACAGGCGCGATCAACGTAGGATCACCGTGGTGCAACTCTCCATGAAGGGGCATGTCCTCGTATACCAGTCTTTTTGCGAGAAGGGGGATGACGGGATCTGGTAGACTTTGCTGTCTTTTTGTTCCTGAACCGTCTATTTGCAAAAGTTATTGCTATATTATTTGTCTGAATTCATTTTCATGCAGTTGGGTGAAAGCATTAGGGATCTGTTTCATGTCTTTCTCGTGAACCAAAACATAACATTTACTAGTGTTGACATCACGAATGACACTAAACTGCTTGAAAGGCCGACTGTCAACATTAGAATCCCAAAGGAGTGCAGAGTGGACATCTAGGAAATTTACTAGATCCCATGGACGAAGGGCGGCAAGACCGGGATGGCCGCTCTTGCCTCCGAACTCATCGACCTGTGGTACGCTGACATGAAGAACAGATTGCCGAGATGTTCGTGGAGGCGTTTAGGGCACGATTGCTGGGAGGATAAGCCACTTTCTGAACCTAATCTGAAGTACTCTACAATTGACGGGTATGTTAGCCACGAGCTGTACCGCCAGATTGTAAAATCTTGTTCCGGGCATCGCATCATTGAACCACCACCAATGCAGGTTGTTTGCCCCAGATGCGGAGTGTACATGAATCTACAAGCCGGGGCAAGCGATCCAAGGCATCCTGGGATCGGTTGCCTTCTCCAACAGGCTAGGATGTAGAGTATTAGTGCACGATTGTTGGGTTTATGAAAACATGTTATTTCAGAAGTACACTATGTGAGCAATTACGAACTGGTGTGTATTACCTTTGTCAAACTATAATCTAGGTTTGGTTATGACTGTATCCTTGGCTATAATCTGGGTTTGGTATCCTTCACACCTTATGCATATCAGTCCTGGATTTTGCTGCATGCAAATGGCACAGACAGAATTTGTAAGAATGAATGTTGAGCATACAAAAGGGGGAATGTAATTCATACAGGTTAAGTAGCTAATCGCACAGGGATCATACGATCTTGGTTCTTACACACAGAATGCTTAGAAAATACATGCGAGATAAAATACAGGCGAGATAAATCTAGGAACGAAATGCGAAACTAGTAGTGGTAAACAACACACTCACCCACCCACTAGATCCTGTTGAGCATCTCGTAGCAGAAATACGTGTCCCTGGCTGTGTACTTGATCACATTGTAATCCAGGTAACTCCACTCCCATTGCTCGTGCAGGTGCTTCGGTAACTCGACTTTCATGCCAGCGTACTTGCGGTCGATGATGTCGGAAGCGAGTCTAGCCATGTTGGCTTTCCTTGTACCGCCGTCCGGGTACCTCCACAAAGATTGGTGATCGACGTGATTGACGACATGAACGAGGAGATCCCGTTTGGAGTGTCGTTCTTGATGTCAACGCTTGAGAAGTAGATCTCCCTCCTGTGTAGGAACTCGCGAATCTCCGGGCATACAAATTTGGCCCTACATACGTGATATAGGAGGTAGTGGTTGCGCATGGACAGCTGCAAAAGTGCGTTCTTCCTATCTCCGGTATACTCGAGGTCAAGGCCGACGATTTTGTACCTGTCCATCGGCTCCTGTAGCCACCGCTCGTACATTGCGATGACCTTGGCGACCTCCGCTGACGCATTTGTGTGGACGACCGTAAGATTGGTGGTGCCATGGGAGGTGATGGTGTACTCGTCGGTGTAGTCGCTCCCGTCGCCGAACACGCCGTACTCTGTGTCCATGGAAGCAGCTAATGCGGCGGCGGTGGCCTAAGGTTGGTAGCGGTGGCTGGGACTAAGCGTGGCGGTGGAGTGATCTGTTGCGGTGGTATGGCTAGGAGGAGGCGGTGCCTGTGGCAGCGTCGATGGTTCTGGCAATGGCGGCGGCATCAGCGGAAGGAATGCGTTGGGTATTTTTGCACAGTGATATGCTGAGGAGACGGAAGGCGATGCTTAAATTCCGTTTACCAATATTCCAGTCATACCCATGCGGAAGCAAGTTTGACCAGGCGAGCACCGTTGGTTTCCAATCCTAGTGATTAAATTCGGCGTCCATCTCGGTAGGCGATGTGACCGGTGTGCGACCTGGCTTTGGCGTGGTAGAGACCGGTCACATAGACCACCGTCCCGTTGCCGATCCGTAGCGGGTGCGCGGTGCTAACACGACATAACGTGACAAGACAGAAGGAAGTGTACAGCTATTATTAATTGCTAACAAGTTTGAGAAGTGTAAGCATAGACATGGACCTAGCGTGTCTGCACCCCGGGGCAGCCGCCCAGCCGATCAAGCCTGCCGATTGTGCAAAGCTTGTCTAGAATTTGCCAAAATGAAGCTCGTTTGCCCATGCTTCTATAAGTTTCTCTATAGGCCACTTGTGTAAGCATGCACGATCAATCAACTTTGCAACACAAGTGTCCGTGGAAAAGCATTAGGTTTCAACGCACCACATAGTTTAGGGATTTAGAATAGCTACATAGTGGAGCTCTAGCCAAATTGCATTGTAAAGCCAAATTTAGCTTTTTGTAAGATTTAGCTATAGCAACATTGTATCTGGTTTGTCCTCACTTTTGCCCTCCCGATATTCCGAAGCCCTCACATGCGCTCGGAGGGGGGTGCCGTCTGGTCAAAGGCTTGGCCGTTACATGCGCCATGACGCCTAAAGTGGAAGTTTTTTTTGTTATTTGGCCTTTTTAAGAGCGGCTTTTCCCCTCTCTCTCTAACAGTTGTGTTTTTTTGCCCAAAAAGGTAGGGAATCTAGAGCAGCTTCTCTCTTCATTCATTGTTCCTTTTGCAATCGTTTTTCCCCAATCTGGTAGCAAATCTAGAGCAGCAAAACAAACCAGCACCGTAAATAAATTCAGTAAACAGAGAAGATGTAGATAAAGCAACTAATATAGGTTATATAGTACGGTACTTAACGAGGTTCGACAATTAGGCTGCTCAGCAGCAGTAGCAGCTGACAGGTTCAACACAGACAAGACAAAAGAAGCTGCTTTACAGTAGCAGCAACAGCTGATCAGTGGCCCCTCATGGCCTCTGCCAGGAGGGCATCTGCCTCCTCCCTCTGGCACCTACTCCACTTCTTGCTGCCTAGCCCCTTGACCTTGGGCGCCTTGGGTCTGATCGGGGGCATGCGACCCTCCTCTTGCGGAGGTGAAGACCGAGTGCCTGGTGCTTGGCCATGAAGCCGTGGACATTCACGGACTCGCCGCAGGTCCTCACATCCTCAGCATGCTTCACGAGGGAGTTGAAGTCTGTGGCACGGAGCCTCATGGTGGGGCAGAAGGGGCACCTGTACACGTCGCCAGCGAAGAAGTTGTTGTACTGACGAGTCTTGGTGTCCTTGGACTCGTCATCGCTGCGGAGGTCGCTGCTATCCTCCTGTTGGAAAAAAATAGTAGAGTGAAATAAGGACATGATTGAGATACTTTGATTATCGGGATTGATTTTTTGCATAAACTAACCTAATGAGATCTCCTGATTATTCCCCAAATCTCAAACCAAATTGAATACTGATCCCAACTACGAACAGGGGGATTCATCGAAAATCAAGATCTAACACAAGAGGATTAGCTACTATAAAAAATATGAACAGCCGAGCCCTAATAACATAGGATCTAGCATCCAACGATTGGAACGGGGGAAGAACAAGGGAAGGGAAGAAAACCCTGGTTACCTCAGACCATGGGTCGGCGATGCTGGTGTCGTAGGGCTTCTCCGGCCTTATGTAGACAACCTCCTCATAGGGGTCCTAGCCGAGCAGGGTCTGTCCGAGACCAACGGGGGCCTCCTCGCCGGCGGCCTTGGAGGCGTCGATGGCCACTGTGCCGTTCTTCTCCATCGCCGTCATGGTTGGAGTTTTGTTGGGCATTTAGAGAAGGTGATGGGACAGTGGAGACGGTTGAGTGAGCGAGTGCATGACGAGTGGGAGTGGGGAGGCCTCTATTAAAGGAGAAGGGAAGCGATGTTTCGTTGCACTACCATGCAGCGCGTATGCTAATGCATCATGCACGACCACATGTGTCTGCTACTGCCCCGTGCACCGCACACGCGTACCGTGAGTCAGGTTTTTTCCCTCGTGTCTAACCTGGCGATTCAGTTGTACTCATTTTTCCCTCGAGCGTAACACTGGCGGTTTGGTTCCATTTTTAAATCATTTTCTATTTTCTATTTGAATCCCTTTGTCACGCTTGACCTGGTTTTTAAGTTCTACTCAGTCTTGCCCTTGGTTTTTAAGTTATACTCAGTTTTGCCCTTGGTTGCCACTCGGTTTTCCCCTCTCTTTGTATCCATCTCTCGCACCTGTGTTTATCTTTGCTGCTACGCTCTGATTGGTCGAGACTGTTGTTACATGGATCGTGCCCACCAACCGTTGATCCTCTGTGATCTAGCAGACAGGATAACCCTTATATCTGTTGGGGGCACCCCTCTATCCATGCAAAATAACAAGTATGCCACCGGAACTTTAACTCCATAAAAAGATGAACTTGAATATATTTTGAAGGGTACGAAAATAGAAATCCCCATAGTTTAAGAGTCTAGATACGGTAAGGGAACTAAATATTATTAGTGGTCGGGCCAGCATAGTGATGAGGTTGGTCGGCTAGAATTTGCTGATTCCTAAGTAAGGGGACACTAGGCCGGTCTTGACATACTCCCTTAGGAATTTGCCATAAGCAGCGTGCTTAGCCTTGGTCGCCGACTTGTGTTTACTAGCCGGGCTTTTACCGATGCCAACCGCATGCGGAATCAAGCTGGCAATCCTCGGGTTGACTCCTTTCTTACAGAAAGGGTACTTGTGATGAGTTCGTAGCATGGAAAACAAAAAATTTCTACCGCAAGAACAAACAAAACCCAGATCTAATCTAGATAAAAGCCAAGATCTAATCTATTAGACATGTGCAACGAGATAGATAGGAACTAACCCTCGTAGATCCGAAAGCGTTAACGAGATTAGATCTCGTGGTTGATGTAGTCGATCACTTGTCGATCTCAAGATCGTGTGGACGATCCTTCCGGCATCACGTTCCGGTAGCGCTCCCGCAGTCGGTCAAGTTGACGATCCTTCCGGCGCCGCGTTTCGGCAGCGCTTCCGCAGTCGGTCACACGTGCGGAGTCGAAGCAGACCTTCCTCTCCCCGTTCCAGCGAGCAGTGGAGGTAGTAGATATTCTCCAGGAATCCCAGCAGCACGACGGCGTGGTGGTTGTGGTGGAGTAGAGAATTCTGCAGGGCTTCGCCTATGCCTATGTGGAAGAAAGGTGGAGGAGAGAGGCGGCAGAGATTGGGACTTATGGGAGCAGGCTAGGAGGGGGCGCCCCCTCCCCTCTATTTAAAGGAGGGAGGCGCCTTGGGAGGGGGAGTCCTAGTAGGACTCCCCTCCCTCCTTGGGCCGGCGGGTTGGGAAGGGGGGAGGAGTCCTCCTCCCCCACGAATCCGTGTCTAGCCCCCACAAGGTTTCCTTGACCCTTTCTTGGTTTTCAAGCAAACACCAAGAACTCTTCTGGAACCTTCCAGAACTTTCCGAAACCTTCTAGAATCCCCATACAAACACTCCGGAACATTTCCTAACTTAGAAAATGATCCCCAATATATGAATCTTATTCTCCGGACCATTCCGGATCTCCTCGTGATGTCCCGAATCCAATCCGTGACTCCGAACAACATTCGGTCTCCAACGCATATTCCATATCTACTTAAAACAACTTCGAACCTTAAGTGTGTCACCCTACGGTTCGTGAATATGCAGACATGACAGACACACATCTCCTATCAATAACCATCAGCGGGACCTAGAGATCCATAATGGCTCCCACATACTCAACGATGACTTCGCGATCGACTGAACCACTTACATACGAAACTAATTCCCTTTGTCTCGTGATACTATACTTATCCGAGGTTTGATCGTCGGTATCTCCATACCTAGTTCTATCTCGTTACTGACAAGTACTCTTTACTCGTTCCGTGATATGTCATCCCTTGTGACCTAGTCACATGCTTGCAAGCTAACTAGATGACATTCCACCGAGAGGGCCCAGAGCATATCTATCCGTCATATGGATGGACAAATCCCAATCTTGGTTCATGCGCTTCAACACATACTTTCAGAATACCCAATGACACCTTTATAACCACCCAGTTACGAAGCGGTGTTTGATGTCATCAAAGTATCCATCCGGTGATGGTGATTAAGTAACCTCATGGTCGAAGGAATAGGTTACTATGTATTTGAAAGCTTACAGCAATACGAACTTAATGACTTGATCTTATGCTACGCTTACTATGGGTGTGTGTCCATCACACCATTCTCCTAATGATATAACCTTGTTATTAATCACATCCTAATGTCCATGATCAGGAAACCATGATCATCAATTAATCAACAAGCTAGTTCAACAAGAGGCTTACTAGGGACTCTCTTATGTTTACAAAACACACAAGTTTTAATGTTTCCGGTTAATACAATTATAGCATGGGATGTAAACATTTATCATAAACATAAAGATATAATAATAACCACTTTTATTATTGCCTCTTGGGCATATCTCCAACAGTCTCCCACTTGCACTAGAGTCAATAATCTAGTTAAAAAACTTGTGCATTCAACACCTATGGCTTTCTGGTGTTGTATAGACACTATTGCTAGTGGTAAACATAATCTTCGGATCTGACACTTCCAGGTCCGTGTGTATTTGCATGTCCTTGCGTCTCTATGCATTTCTCATTCTCCAATGAGATGGCATTGTATAAATTTAGTCCTTTGGTGAGACCTTTAGTTCCTTCGGCTCAAAATATGTTGATATTATTGTCACACAATATATCTTCATAGTATTAGCCCACTTTGAACCACACCTAGTTTGATAACAAACTACTTAACACAAATGCCCTCCTTTGCTGTTACTATAGCAGTTATATACTTAGCCTTTTGTTGTAGTATCCGTCACAATGTCTTAACTTTGGAACTCATCCAAATCCATCATGGAACATCCTTTCCATTATATTGTGCCACCCATAGTCTAAATTGAGATAAATTTAATTTGTATCTTGTGACAAAACTAGTATCAATGTAACACTTTACAACGAACTACCTTTAACTATTTGTCACTTGTACATGATATATTCTTAGTTCTTCCAAAGCTCATAAGAATATCTTTACTATTTTCCAATGATCATCTTATGAATCATTCTGGTATATGCTCATAACATTTAGAGCATAGGACATATCTGGATGTGTACATCTCAAAGAATGATTGATCAAAATATTCTTGTGATTTCACCGAGTGTCAAAACACTTGAATCTCGTGTCAACACACTTGAATCTTGATTTAGTCCTTTCCGTGCGTCAAGAACCTTTCTTGTTGTTTCCATATTGAACTCATTCAACATCTTATCTATGTACATTTGGCAAAACCATATTAGCGCCTCAATCTATTCATATAGACATTGATGTCTAATTCTTGGGTTATGCCTAAGTCTTTCATCGAAATGAAATTCTTAACCTGTGTCAATAAAAGATACATTATTTCTAATCAACAATATGTCTTTCACATAATGTATTAGAAATATGTCTTAGCGATCCCACTTAATTTCTTGCAAAATGCAAACATCTTCATCGTCTCTGAAGATTCCAACTCCGCGATGCTCACTTCAACCATTGAAGTTTTGCATACTCTTTTAGTATCCTTTGAATTAACAAAACCCTTTGGATCGTGCCATGTACACGTCCTAGGTAACCATTCTATTATAAGAACTTGTTTTGTTTGTTCAACTACCATATACCAAAATATATGTAGCGGTTGCTACATTAATCCGTCTAGACTAAATATCGCTATGAAAGATCAAATCTTATCATAGTCAATTCCTTGAACATTGTCGTAAACTCTTTTCGATATGTCGACTATTTAATAGATTTGAAACCTCCATGTCTATTTCTTTATAGATCCAAACACGACCGATAGGCTTCACGCCTTTCCGGAGGGTCTTCTAAGTTCAGAAACTTGATTTCTCGTGTATGGATGCTATCACGGATTCCATGACTTGTAGTCATTTTATGGAGTCAGGGCCCATCATCGCTTCTTTGCATGTAGTCGGTTCATCATTGTCAGAACAATAACGACTTGCTTATCAAATCTTACTATTTGATCCTTACCGACCCACACGGTTCTATTGGAACTCTAATCTCCGAGATCACACCTTTTGTAATCACGAGAGCCATGAGCATTGTGGCCGTCACTGGGACACTTTCCGGCGCTGCGCTACTTAGCACATATAGCTAAGGTTCAACAACCTTATCAAAGTTCTATTGTCCTCCCACTTAACTTTTCACGAAAAATTCCTTCTCAAGAAACTTGACGTTCCAAGTAACAAACTCTTTTTTCCTCAGTGTTATGGAGAAATTCCCAACAAATTCTTTTGGATAACCTACAAAGACGTGCTTATCCGACTTTGGTTGTAAACATTTTACTTATGCATAACATACCAAAATTTAAGAAAAGACAATTCGGGTTTTATCCCAAACCATGACTTATATGGTGTCATTTCAACGGATCACGATGGAGCTCTTTTCAGTGTAAAAGCGGTAGTCACTAAAGCTTTAATCTTTAAAAACATAATGGCAGTTTTATAAATGACACCCTTGATCTTACCATCTCAAACATGGTTTGATTTCATCTCTCGAATATGCCATACTCCTATGGTTTTATCGGGAAATGCAAATCCATAGAACGATTCCTCAAATCTTAGGTGTTTTGCTAAACTTGTAACTCAAACATCTTTCTTTATGATCCCATCATAAACTCTTTTATTTTCTTGTTACAATGATTTTGCACTTCATCTTGAAAGTCTTTGAACATTTTTCAAATGTTTCATACTTCTTCCTTATTGAGTAAGTATATACATATATTCACTCAAATCTTCGGAGAAAGCATATGAAGTTGAAATCCATCGCCCACGACTACACATAATGGACTATATACATCAATATGTACAAATTCCAATCAGTTAGTCGTCCGTTCCTCTTTTGTCCTACGAACGGAGTTTCAATTATCTCGAGGAAAGTCTCACATGCGTCAATTGATCAAAATCAAAGATTCCAAAATTCCATCAACATGGATTTCCTTCATGTTTTCTTTTCAATATAATTTAAACGGCGATGTCACTTCGCAAGTGATCTTTCAATCATTTGTCTTGTGACATTTTAGCATTAGTTTTATGGTCGTTATTTCTCCAACCAGGCTTGTATATCATCCATCTATTATGAATACGGTAATTATTTGAACAACCTTTTGTTGTCATAATACCTGATCAAAATAACAATTATTGAAACAAATCTTGAAGGCAAGCTTTGATGTTAACGAGCAACACAACAACACTTTGTTTGTTTTCGATGAACATCATCACATATTCTCTTGCTAGTTACTTAGGCCATTGCAGTTCATGAATTGTGTTGTCCTGTATGACACTTCATACCAACCAATTCGGTATCCAATACCTAAGAACCACATTGTTTAACAAGCAAGGAATACAACCATAACATGTATATCTTCTATATGCCTAAGTTGGACATATCCAACCTTTTATTTTCTACCAAATATTTTATAGATTTTCTTTCAGCAATTCCTTTTCTTTTAAAAGAATCTATCAACATCAATAGTGGTGTCATTCACATGACACATAGTACAAAGTGTATATAGTCAAATACTAATACTTTTGTACTTGCTCTTTGAAGTGGATCACCATCATCAAATGTTTGGCATTCTTTCAAAAATCCATTCTTTAGTAATCTTTTAGTGTAGTAAACATTTTACTTACATCTTCTATTCATCCTTATCATGACAACTTTCATGATCAAGCTGCTATAGCTTATAAAGGTGAATTGCGAGTATAATGTTTCTTTTTCAAAACCTTTTGGAGGATTAGGACGACTAGCGTCTCCAACCTTCACAAATTCTCATCAAATATGAGGACGTATACTCTATCATGTTGTAACCAACACATTGTTTTAGATATCGCAATACCTTTCACATATGATGGTTTCTGAAACATTGCTTTCAGCTCTTAGATAAACTTGATATTAAAAACAATCTTTTGAGTATCAAGAATCATGGAGGAAAACATGATACATTAGATACTAACACTATAATTTTTACTCTTGATTTAATACTATTTATTAAACTTCATGGAGTAAATAGAGTTTGCTGAAAATTTGCAATAGGACTTATAAACTTTAAATTGACATTCAAAACAATACGATACCAGTTCGTAAAGTAAATATACAGAATTTCTATAGTTCCACTATCTCAACTATAACTAAGTGTAAGGTGGTGAATGGATGCCAATGACTACAACAAACTATGCAAATTCACTTTGATTGTGTTTATGATAAATTGAGTTCGACTAATCCAAATTACAAATGAACTCCCACTCAAAACAATATCCCTCAAGTTGTTTTAGTGATTACATGAACCAAATCCACTACACCAAGTCCGATCATCACGTGAGATGATGTAGCTTTAAAGGCGAACAATCAACATGTTCATCATATCATCCATAGGACTCATGCTTTACCTTTCGGTATTCCGTGTTCCAAGACCATGTCTGTACATGCTAGGCTCGTCAAGACAACCTTAGTTTCCGCATGTGCAAATCTGGCTTGCACCCGTTGTATGCACACGTAGAATCTATCACATCCGATCATCACGAGATGCTTCGAAACGATGAGTCTTAGCAACGGTGCCAACTAAGTGTGAACACTTTATTACTTGATATTTAGTGAGAGGGATCATCTTATAATGCTACCGTCGCGATCTAAGCAATACAAGATGCATAAAGGATTAACATCACAGGCAATTCATAATATGTGTGATATGATATGGCCCTTTCTTCTTGCGCCTTTGATCTCCATCTCCAAAGCACGAACATGATCTCCATCATCACCAGCATTGCGTCAAGGTTAGTGGCGCCGCTTCATGGTTGTCCATCATCACTAGTAACTATTACAACTACTTGGAATAAAGCTATTACAAGATGAATAGACACGCGGGTCTTAACAGAATTAAAAGACAACCATTAGGCTCCTGCCGGTTGCCATATTACAACAAGGATCATTTCATACATCAAATATAATCATAATCACATGATGGCCATATCACATCACAAAACCCCCTGCAAAAACAAGTTAGACGCATCTAATTTTCTTTGCATGTTTTACGTGGTTTGGGGCTTTCGCATAAGACCGATCTTACCTACGAACAAGGACCACAACGTTGATACAAATGTTGTCAGATGCTCATTGTAAATTGAATCTTAACTATGGTGGGAGAGACAGACAACCGCAAAGCCACTTGTGCAAAGCAAGTTGCACGTCAAGCGTGGAGCAAGTCTCATGTGCGATGACATGTAATGTTAGCCCGAGCCGCTTCATCCCACCATGCCGCAAGATGCAAAGTACACGCTAAGACACCGACAACAAAAGCATCAACGCCCACAAAAACATTGTGTTCTACTCGTGCAATAGATCTACGCATAGATACGGCTCTGATACCACTAATGGGTTCGTAGCATGGAAAACAAAAAATTTCTACCGCAAGAACAAACAAAACCCAGATCTAATCTAGATAAAAGCCAAGATCTAATCTATTAGACATGTGCAATGAGATAGATAGGAACTAACCCTCGTAGATCCGAAAGCGTTAACGAGATTATATCTCGTGGTTGATGTAGTCGATCACTTGCCGATCTCAAGATCGTGTGGACGATCCTTCCGGCGTCACGTTCCGGCAGCGCTCCCGCAGTCGGTCAAGTTGACAATCCTTCCGGCGCCGCGTTTCGTCAGTGCTTCCGCAGTCGGTCACACGTGCGGAGTCGAAGCAGTCTTCCTCTCCCCGTTCCAGCGAGCAGCGGAGGTAGTAGATCTTCTCCACGGATTCCCAGCAGCACGACGGCGTGGTGGTGGTGGTGGAGTAGAGAATTTTGCAGGGCTTCGCATATGCCTATGCAGAAGAAAGGTGGAGGAGAGAGGCGGCAGAGATTGGGAGTTATGGGAGCAGGCTAGGAGGGGGCGCCCCCTCCCCTCTATTTAAAGGAGGGAGGCGCCTTGGGAGGGGGAGTCCTAGTAGGACTCCCCTCCCTCCTTGGGCCGGCGGGTTGGGAAGGGGGGAGGAGTCCTCCTCCCCCACGAATCCATGTCTAGCCCCCACAAGGTTTCCTTGACACTTTCTTGGTTTTCAAGAAAACACCAAGAACTCTTCTAGAACCTTCCAGAACTTTCCGAAACCTTCTAGAATCCCCATACAAACAATCCGGAACATTTCCTAACTTAGAAAATGATCCCCAATATATGAATCTTATTCTCCGGACCATTCCGGATCTCCTCGTGATGTCCCGAATCCAATCCGAGACTCCGAACATCCGGTCTCCAACGCATATTAGATATCTACTTAAAACAACTTCGAACCTTAAGTGTGTCACCCTACGGTTCGTGAATATGCAAACATGACAGAGACACATATCCTATCAATAACCATCAGCGGGACCTGGAGATCCATAATGGCTCCCACATACTCAACGATGACTTCGCGATCGATTGAACCACTTACATACGAAACTAATTCCCTTTGTCTCGCGATACTATACTTATCCGAGGTTTGATCGTCGGTATCTCCATACCTAGTTCTACCTCGTTACTGATAAGTACTCTTTACTCGTTCCGTGATATGTCATCCCTTGTGACCCAGTCACATGCTTGCAAGATAACTAGATGAAATTCCACCGAGAGGGCCCAGAGCATATCTATCTGTCATATGGATGGACAAATCCCAATCTTGGTTCATGCGCTTCAACACATACTTTCAAAATACCCAATGACACCTTTATAACCACCTAGTTACGAAGCGGCGTTTGATGTCATCAAAGTATCCATCCGGTGATGGTGATTAACATAACCTCATGGTCGAAGGAATAGGTTACTATGTATTTGAAAGCTTAGAGCAATACGAACTTAATGACTTGATCTTATGCTACGCTTACTATGGGTTTGTGTCCATCACATCATTCTCCTAATGATATAACCTTGTTATTAATCACATCCTAATGTCCATGATCAGGAAACCATGATCATCAATTAATCAACAAGCTAGTTCAACAAGAGGCTCACTAGGGACTCTCTTATGTTTACAAAACACACAAGTATTAATGTTTTCGGTTAATACAATTATAGCATGGGATGTAAACATTTATCATAAACATAAAGATATAATAATAACCACTTTTATTATTGCCTCTTGGGCATATCTCCAACAACTTGGGCTCCCCAAGTCGTGTGCGGAAAGGGATTATCCCGCTCTTGAGCTTCTTCATGACATGACAGCTCTTGTTGTACCTGGTCTCCTTGTCAGAATCCATATCACTTGAATACACCTGTAATGTATGGAATACAAACCGAAATGAGCAAAATAATAAATATATATTCCTTCCACCATTCCAAGTTACTTTCGATGCAATAACATGTCTATACAGGTTCAGGAGTTCATTACGTCCGTCTCCCTAGCTCGCTCCTAAATTAATGTGGTTTGTGTTCTTGGTAACTTATTAATAAATAAATAATGTGGATTTATTCAGAAAAGACTAGATCTCTCCATGTACCGGTTCGTACGTTGCATCTAATCATTAGGACTAAATTTTTTTATGATGCCATGATAGATTAAGCTCGAGCAGAAAATGTGAAACATGTAGAAATAGATGTACCTCCAGGTACATGAGCGGAGCGTGTTCGTCGAACTCCACGCCCTTATTGGCGCCTCCGAAGTTGTCAGCATCGGCGAGCACATGGTCCCCCACGGGGTTGAATTGCATGTCCTCCTCGCCTTGTGCTACGTGATGCTCCTCCAAATCTGCCGCGTGAAGCACCACCCCGGCGGCGATACCCGGACACTCACCCCCACGTACTGGTTTCATGGAGAAGATTCGTGCAAGTACGTTCAAGATTGTGGGGTTTTGCTGGATAGGGAAGAGAGAGTAGTGGATGGGTGCGAATGGAGGACTCGATAGGCTGGGTTTTTAATGCGGGGACGTTTAGGCCTCCTCGAGGGCCTCGGTAGGCAGCTCTTCCGGCTGTGGCTATCGCGTGGAAGGTTCGTGTGGTGGGGGCCTGTCGGAAGTGAGAGTGCAAGCGCGCTGCATAGTAAAAATGGTATAGCCCGTGGGCCGTGGATGACCAGTTGCCGTCCATTAGACTTGTAGCCTTTGCAGACTAGATTAAACATGACATGACCACTCGACGACTTTTTCCATGGACGGCATCATGTTCCGTCGTGTAGTAGTCTCGTTGAGGGAGACGTTTGTGTTGTCTCGCGTTGTCCTGTGAAGGGCACGACATGTGCAACGAGCCTCGTTGGATCACACAGGATCAACGGTTGGTGTGCATGATCCGCGTGACAACTATGACAACCAATCAGGGCGTAGCAGACTGAGTAACAGGTTTGGGCTTCTACGAAAGAGAGAGAGAGGGGGGGGGAAAACTAGGTAGTATCAAAAAACCAAGGGCAAAGCTGAGTAGTATAAAAATGGGAAGTGGGTGTCTTTTACAATGAAATGCATCGTGGCATACATCAATTATGCCAAGATAGATCCACTAGAGTTCACTGCATGTGTGTTCTTGCCACAAACCAGATATGTATCCACTAGAGTCATTGCATGTGTGTTCCTGTCATGAACCACATTTGGATCAACCAGTGTCATTGCATGTGTGTTCTTTCCACAAACCACATGTGGATCAACCAATGGCATTGCATGTGTGTTCTTTTCACAAACCACACATGGATCAACCAGTGTTCACTACATGTGTGTTCTTTCCACAAACCACTTATGGATGAACTAGTGGTCATTGCATGTGTGTTCTTTTCCACAAACCACTTATGGATCACCCAGTGGTCATTGCATGTGTGTTCTTATATAAAACCAACATTAGAGTCATTGCATCAGTGTTCTTGATACATTGCAAATGTATCTATAATTTTGGATGTTCCATGCTTGGTGTTATCCACTTTCTTGTGTTTGGTTCCAACTTTGGAGTACTTTTCATATGATTTCTTGGACTAGCCTATTACCAAGAGCCATAGTGCCATTTCTTGGACATGCCTGTTTTCTGCTATTTTTGGTTCCAGGAAAGTCAGAAAATGAATATTCACGGAATTGGACAGGACAAAAGCCAAAGTGCCTATTTTTCCAGAAGTGGTCAAGTGCCCGAATACGAGACAGAGAAGGGCCAGGGAGCCACCACACCACCTAGCCGCGCAGCTAGGCCTGGCCCGCGCTAGGGGGTGGTGTGGCTGCTCCCGGCACCCCCTCGGCCTCTCCTTCCGCCTATATATTACCCTCGGGATGAAAACCCTAAGGACCTGATCAAAAATCCACGAAATAGTTTGTAGCCACCGTCATCTCCATCCCTAGATCGGGAGGGATCTGAAGCTCTTCCCGGCACCCTGCCGGAGAGGGGAATTCACCCTGGAGGCCTTCTTCATCACCATGCAAGCCTCCGGTGTCATGCGTGAGTAGTTCATCCTTGTACTACGGATCCATGTAGTAGCTAGATGGCTGGTTATCCTCCTTTGTGCTTTCATGTTTAGATCTTGTGAGCTCCGTTCATGATCAAGATCATCTATTTTTAATTCTGCATGTTGTGTTTGCGGGGATCCGATGGATATTGAGATGCTATTTCAGATTGATTATTGATTCTATCATGTCTTTGTTATTTGAGATCTTGCATGCTTTCCGTTGTTAGTAGCTATCTTGGCCAAGTAGATGCTAGCAACTCCAAGAGTTAGTATTTATGCTCGATAGTGGGTTCATGCCTCTGGTAATCTGGGGAAGTGACAGAAATCTCTAAGGTACTAGATGTGTTGTTGCTACTAGGGAGAAAACAAGAATCCTTTGTTCATAGAACAATCGTATTATTTACTTTACACGCATTTCGTAAAGCAATAATCTGTTGCTTGCAACTTAATACTGGAGGGGGTTCGGATGATAACCTGAAGGTGGATTATTAGTCATAGATGCAGTTGGATGGCGGTCTATGTATTATGTTGTTATGCCCAATAAAGTCTCGGAGGAGTCAAGATGATTAGTATATGCATGTATTGCTTTCTCGGTGTTTGTCAATTGCCCCGCTATAATTTGTTCACCCAGCATGTTATCTATCTTAAGGAGAGCCGCCTCTAGTGAACTATGGATCCCGGTCCTTTTTCTTTACATACAATCTATAAACTGTTTCTACTTTGTGTTTACTTTCTGCAAACTTTTACTTCTTTCCATTCGATACGTTTAATCCTTTGTTTTCCGCAAAACACGGTGAGATTGACAACCTCATCGCAAGTTGGGGACAAAGTTTTGTGGTTGTGTTGTGCAGGTCTCCACGTTGCTACTAGCACCGGTAGTGCGCCCTGCCAAAGCTCAGCTAGTAACACCTTTGGGGTGTTTTCTTGCTCCTATTGGTTCGATTAAACCTTGGTTTCATAACTGAGGGAAAACTTACTGCTGTGCTCATCATACCTTCCTCTTGGGGTTCCCAATGAGCTCTACGTTGAAAGTCGAGCACAGCAAGATCTTTTCTGGCGCCGTTACCGGGGAGTCAAGGACATCTTCACAAGGGGAGTCCCAAATAACCAATCTATTTACTTTTTGTTTTGGTTAGTTTTCTTTTTTGCTTTGTTTGCTTGTTTTGTTCTTCAAAAACACAAAAAAAATAGTTTTACTTGTTTGCTTTCTTATTTTGAAAACCCAAAAAAATGACTACTCTTGAAAACACTAAGTTGTGTGACTTCACTAGCACCAACAACAATGATTTTATGAGCACACCTATTGCTCCACCTGTGGCTCAAAATACTTTCTTTGAGATAAAACCTGCTTTGCTCAATCTTGTTATGAGAGAGCAATTTTCTGGTATTCGTAATGAAGATGCTGCTTCCCATCTAAATAACTTTGTTGAACTTTGTGAGATGCAAAAGCATAGGGATATAGATGGTGATATTATTAAGCTGAAACTGTTTCCTTTCTCTTTGAGAAGAAAAGCTAAAGAATGGTTGAATTCCTTAACTAGGAATAGTATTGATTCTTGGACTAAGTGCAAAGATGCTTTTATTGCAAAATACTATCCTCCTGCTAAGATTATATCCCTGAGAAGTGAAATAATGAAGTTTGAACAACTTGATAATGAGCATGTTGCTCAAGCTTGGGAAAGAATGAAATCTTTGGTAAAGAATTGTCCCACTCATGGACTGACTGCTTGGATGATCATCCAAACTTTTTATGCAGGATTGAACTATTCTTCAAGGAACCTATTGGATTCTGCTGCTAGAGGTACCTTTATGACCATCACTTTGGGTGCTGCAACAAAACTTTTGGACAATATGATGGTTAATTATTCTGAATGGCATACTGAGAGAGCTCCACAAGGTAAGAAGGCAAATTCTATTGAGGAAACCTCCTCCTTGAGTGATAAGATTGATATTATTATGTATATGCTTGTTAATGGGAAAGCCCATATTGATCCAAATAATGTTCCTTTAGCCTCTTTGGTTGCTCAAGAAGAGCAAGTTGATGTGAACTTCATAAGAAATAACAATTTTGGCAACAATGCTTATGGTAATAATGCTTATAGGAACAATTTTGGTAACAACAATTATAGGCCCTACCCTCCTGCTAATACTTATGGCTACAATGGTAAACCTGAATTACCTAGTGAAGGAAGAATTTTAGAAGTTGAAAGAGCCACTAAAAACTTCATGCAAATGCAATATGAGCAAAATAAACTATTTACTTAAACTATGGAGGAACAATCTATCATTCTAAAGAACATTAGATATCAACTTGAGAGTCTAAATAGGGAAATTCCTAGTTTACAATTGAAACTCTCTAATGCTGAAAGAAATATATCATCTTTGTCTGAAGCTCAATCTTTTGATTAATAAAATGGCTGTTAATACTGAAACTAATGAGAATCCCTTTGCCGGTACTAATGCTATACAAGTAAGAATTGATGAAAATGTTAGACTATTAGCTAAATTACATGCTAAGTGGGAAAGAGAAGATGAAATTGCTAGAAACATTAGTGTTTCTACTGTCACCACCACTAGTGTTGAGGCTAGTAATAGTTCTACAACTTTAGATGATAAAGTTGATTTTGATCTTGATGGTTGCAATATCTCTGAAGTTATTAAGTTCCTACAGAAGCTTGCTAAAATTCCTAATGCTAGTGCTATGAACATGGCTTTTACAAAACACATTACTGATGCTCTCATAAAGATTAAAGAAGAAAAGATGAAACATAAAGCTTCTATTCCTATAAAGCAAGAAGATGGTTGGGAACCCATCATTAATATTAAAGTGAATGACTTTGATTTCAAAGCTTTGTGTGATCTTGATAGCAGTGTTTCCATTATGCCTAGAAGGATTTATGATATGCTTGATTTGCCTCCTCTTGAAGATTGCTATTTGAATGTCCCACTTGATGATAATGTTAAAAAGAAACTCATGGGGAGTCTTAATGATGTTCTTATTATGGTTAACGATTCCTATGTCCCCGTTGATTTCTATGTTTTGGATGTTGAATACAATGCTTCTTGTCCTATTACTTTGGCAAGACCTTTTCTTAGAACTGTTGGTGTCATCATTGATATGAAAGAAGGCACCATTAAATATCAACTCCCACTCAAGAAAGGTATATAACACTTCCCTGAAAAGAGAGAAAAGATTTCTTTTGCTTCTCCTATGAAAACAAAATTTGGTCTTAATGCTTCTTCATTTGAGAACACTTGATTCTTTCTTTGCTTCTTATGCCTAACTTAAAGGCGTTAAAGAAAAGTACTTATTGGGAGATAACCCAAAAGTTTTAGATGAGTTTTGGAAGTTATTACCTCCGTAATAACCTCTCCTTATCCTTTTTATTTGCTTTTTGTGCCAAGAGTAACCTCTAATGAGAGAGAAGTAATGATTGGGAAAGTTGCTGTCCCGAAACCGATTTCTGTGCTTCACCGTAAAAATTGTGTGTTCTTTCCATAAACCACATATGGATCAACTAGTGGTCATTGCATGTGTGTTCTTTTCCACAAACCACATATGGATCAACCAATGGCATTGCATTTGTGTTCTTTTCAGAAACCACGTATGGATCAACCATTGTTCACTTGATGTGTGTTCTTTCCACAAACCACTTATGGATCCACTAGTGTTCATTGCATGTGTGTTTTCTTCCACAAACCACATATGGATCAACCAGTGGTAATTGCATGTGTGTTCTTTTCACAAACCACATATGGACCCACTACAGTCATTGCATGTGTTTTCTTATACTAAAACGAGCACTAGAGTCATTGCATGTGTGTTCTTTCCACAAACCACACATGGATCAACCAATGGCATTGCATATGTGTTCTTTCCACAAACCTCATATGAATCAACCAGTGGCATTGCATGTGTGTTCTTTGCACAAATCACATATGGACCCACTAGAGTCATTGCTTGTGTGTTCTTATACTAAAACAAGAACTAGAATCATTACATGTGTGTTCTTTCCACAAACCACATATGGATCCAATAGAGTCATTGCAAATGTGTTCTTTCCACAAACCACACATGGATCAACCAATGGCATTGCATGTGTGTTCTTTCCACAATCCACACATGGATCAACCAGTGTCATTGCATGTGTGTTCTTTCCACAAATGACATATGGACTAACTAGAGTCATTGCTTGTGTGTTCTTATACTAAAACCAGCACTAGAGTCATTGCATGTGTGTTCTTTTCACAAACAACATATGCATCCACCAGTGGTCATTGCATGTCTGTTCTTTTCAACAAACCACATAAGGATCAACCAGTGGTCATTGCATGTGTGTTCTTTTCACAAACCACATATGGACCCACCAGAGTCATTGCATGTGTGTTCTTATATTAAAACGAGCACTAGAGTCATTGCATGTGTGTTCTTTCCACAAACCACACATTGATCAACCAGTGTTATTGCATGTGTGTTCTTTCCACAAACCACATATGGATCAACCAGTGGTCATTGCATGAGTGTTCTTTTCCACAAACGACATATGGATCCATTAGAGTCATTGCATGTGTGTTCTTTCCACAAACCACATATGGATTAACCAACGGCATTGCATGTGTGTTATTTCCACAAACCACATATGGATCAACCAGTGGTATTGCATGTGTGTTCTTTTCACAAATCACATATGGACCCACTAGAGTCATTGCTTGTGTGTTCTTATACTAAAACAAGCACTGGAGTCATTGCATGTGCGTTCTTTCCACAAACCACATATGGATCCACCATTGTTCACTTCATGTGTGTTCTTTCCACAAACCACTTATGGATCCACCAGTGTTCATTGCATGTGTGTTCTTTTACTCAAACCACATATGGATCCACCAGTGTTCATTGCATGTGTGTTCTTTTCCACAAACCACATATGGATCAACCAGTGGTCATTGCATGTGTGCTCTTTTCACAAACCACTTATGAACCCACTAGAGTCATTACATGTGTGTTCTTATACTAAAACTAGCACTAGAATCATTGCATGTGTGTTCTTTCCACAAACCACACATGGATCAACCAGTGTCATTGCATGTGTGTTCTTTCCACAAACCACATATGGCTCAAACCCGTGGTCACTGCATGTGTGTTCTTTTCTCAAACCACATATGGTCCCACTATAGTCATTACATGTGTGTTCTTTCCACAAACCACAAATGGATCCACCAATGGCATTTCATGTGTGTTCCTGACATGAACCACATATGGACCCACTAGAGTAATTGCATGTGTGTTGTTTCCACAAAACACACATGGATCAACAAGTGTCATTACATGTGTGTTCTTTCCACAAACCACATATGGATCAACCAATGGCATTGCATTTGTGTTCTTTTCAGAAACCACGTATGGATCAACCATTGTTCACTGCATGTGTGTTCTTTCCACAAACCACTTATGGATCCACTAGTGTTCATTGCATGTGTGTTTTCTTCCACAAACCACATATGGATCAACCAGTGGTAATTGCATGTGTGTTCTTTTCACAAACCACATATGGACCCACTACAGTCATTGCATGTGTTTT